>JADRCH010000268.1:2232841-2244927 GCA_019843965.1 Rhynchomys soricoides
AGGCATAAGAATCCTGTTAGATACCCCCAGGTCTGTCTTGACTTCTGCTATGAGTACATTTATACCTTACACATCTGTTGCCTTTGAAAGGAAAATGTCCTAAGAGAAGCAGAGACCTGGTCAGAAATTGTGTGGATTCTCTAGAGCCCTGTACACAGTAGAACCACTCATGGAAACTTACCAAGCCTGACACCTGAGTCTCTAGCAAATTCACTGAGTAGGGTCTGCAAGCTTTGGGGTATCTTAGCTTTCAGAGCTCCCCCTGCCAGTCCAATGTGAAGCCAAGACGAAGAACCAGGGCCTTGAAGCAACATACATTCACATTCAAGGTTTATGTTCCAATGTTTAAGGCAAAAACTGAGACCAAAATCTTTTCCCCTTGAATATCTTTTTGATTGGACATGAGGTAGATACAGGTGGATATACAGGTGGAGCTGCATTGTCCCCTGAGCAGCTAATGCAAGCAAGGCTGCTCCATCTAGGAATGCAGAGCATGGAGTAAAGGACACCTATGCAGAACGTAGTTTTGCCATGGGAATTAAGTAACCATGAGTGTTGAATTTTAGTTCTTTAAATGCACAAATTCTCAGTAGCTCAACTGAGAAAGAAGCCAAAGACAGTCTCCCAATCAACTAAGAACTACCTGGCAAATATGTTGATACCCCAAATCCTGGGTTAAGAGTTTACCTGTCTCTGTCTCCACTCTTCCAACTTTCTCATCAGCTGGCCCACCCTAGGGAGAATCTTGGACTCTTCGCTCATTCCCAGCACCCATTCCCTCTGCACAGCCCATGGGCTGTGCCTTTGAGCTTGCCAGAATTAAGCCATTACCTGCCACCTCTGAGGTGTCATGTGATTCCACTGAGTTCTCATCAGAGCTGCTTAAATTTACTTTCTGCTGTCCTGGGACTGACCCTGGATAGCACCTTGAGGGATCTCATTAAAAGGGACAGGCAACCTTGTTACCCCTCCATCAAAGCTCTCCAGTGACTTTGAGGAAGAAATCTAAAATTTACCAGATTTGCCATAAAAAAAAATTCTACTTCATGAGGGATTTTACTATTTATGTTAATGCTGTCTAAAGGTTTTCATATTTTCTCAAGTACTAAACTCTGTAAGTAGTTCACGGTTGGGAAACAGAGGCATAGAGAAGTTATGAAACATTACAAAGTATACACCAGTCACAGGTGCACTGGTGTTTGAACCCAAGCGTCCCCACTTGGGCTCATTGCCCACTGTGCTGCTGGCAATAGGATATACTAGAATATGCAGTAACCTGCACCACATAGCACATGTTAACTTAAAGCACTGTAGTAAGCATGTTGGCACAGTGCTGTCTTATGTTTCTGACGTATCTCAATGTGAGCTTAGCTATAGGTGAAAGATTTTTAAGTAAACAGGAAAGGGGAAAGATGGAGCCTGCATTAATTAAGAAACCTACATCTCTCCAAAATAATGCTCTCCAGCCTAGCTGGAAGATGACAGACTTATTTTCAAAGTCAATCTCTCCCTAGCTGAAGGTTCTGTCAAACATATGGAGATGTACCACCCAGCAGGCAAACCACAGTTTGCTTGTTGAAAAAATAGTTTGAGACTGGCTTGGTGGTTGCTCTGTGCTCACCACAGACCACAATCTCTAGGCAACCTGAGAAGAGGAACTGGGTCAAATTCCCAGGGCTGCACAGCTCTAGAAAGCCAGCCCTGCCTACAGACCTTAGGCAAGCCAGCCAGGCAAGTAACTTTTCTGATTTTCACTCTACTTGTCTTCCACCTTCTCACCTATTTGGTGACAGGGTTGGGGGTAATGGATTTCATATGGTAAGTAGTAAGAACGTTGGACTTCTACTCAAAGACCACCAGAAAGCAGAGGTCACCCAGTAGGATACAAAGTATCAGGACCAGGGATTGAGGGAGGAAGGGCCGTTGGTTGGTGCAAACATTAGAGTATTTGATTTGATCTTGCTGTCTGGTCCTCTTGCCCAAAGTGCTCTTGCTCTTTCTTCTTTGGATTCAGCTAGTATAGGACCCCTGCAATTCCAGCGCTCAGAAAGCCAGAGAGCCAGTGCCAGCCAGTGTGTGCTAGATGGCCAGGTCTGTCTCAACCTGAGTAACACAAGACAAACATGCAGTCTGACACACAGGCAGCCTAAGCTGAGCCCTCTACAGATTGGATGGAGAATTGGGAGTCTCAGCCTGGCCTCTACATTGTAAACCACTGTTATCTAAAGCAGGCAGAGGCTTGGGAGAAAAACACCCAATTATATGCCAGGAAGCCCAATGTCCTGGGTTTGGGGCAGGGGAATGGCAACATTGAGTTTCACTGATGGGGCCCCTGCAGCAAGCCAACCACCCCCAGGAAGACCTGCTATTCCTGTCCTCTCTGTGAACCTGCCTGAGAGAGATCCAGGAGTTATTTGGTAATCAGGACTTGTCAGCACCTCGGTTATGCAGGGTGGTTCAATCCGATAATGTGAATGGAGCCTGTAATAGGGCTGATGAAAGGGACTCCAGTTTCAAAAGGGCCTTGAATGATTTTTTGTTCATTTTCTGTTTACATGTAATGTGTTATTGATGTCATTACCTTATAATACAGCAGCTTGTTTCATAGAAAAACCAGGAATTATTCATTCTTAAAAAAAAGACTTAGCAGAAGAAGAAGAAGAAAGAAGGAAAGAAAAAGACCCCTGCTACACGAGGAAAATTGCATCTGAGGGCTGCAACTGAAACATATTGATTTTTCTGGCGCACGACTTTTTAGATTAAAATGCCAATACCAAATCCTTTCATGACCTATAGTTCATAAGAAGTTCGCATGTCATTTGCTATTATTCTGGAGGGGAAAAAAGCTGAATCTTTAATGAAAACATAGTTGGAACGATGTCTGCCTTTTGCACAATTTGCATATCATTATAATAATGCCTGATGATGAACTAAGCACGCTCATAGTGGGGTGGGGTGAACATTTTCTTATTTCAAATCAAAAGGCATTTGTTTCTTTGATCATGGCTTGTCTGAACTTCCACTCTTGGGGATGTGAGCAGACATGGGTGTGTGCTCTGCCCTTGTCCAAGCCCTGTAAGCCTGGCCATAGGGCTACCAGAGAGAGAGAGAGAGAGAGAGAGAGATTCTCATGCGAATGTGCACACAAACACACACGCATGTACATACACACACATGCACATACATACACACTCACAGACATGCATGTACACACATGCACACACATATACACACATACACACACACACACACACATTTCTTAATGCCCTTTGAACTTAATGTACTTTGTACTCAGGCCTCTGTATTTTGGGACTATTTGTTTTCTTCATCTTTGCTAAGACTTGAGCAGTCCCAATGTAATGGGAGATTTACAGCAGCACCCCAGTACTGGTCTATCCTTATTGCTGTGCTTCTGACAGTAGAATGAGGAGGATCCTCAGAGTGTAAATTTCCTGCATAATAGCTTCAACACCTTGAATTCATGTCCATTCTCATAACAGGAGATGGGCAAACTACATTCCACAAACCAATACAACCTAACATCTACTTTTGTAAATATAGTTTTGTTGGCACATAATCTGTCCATCAGTTGGCTTATTATTGTTGACTGTTTCTCAGAAGCACTGAGTATTGCCACAGAGACCATGTGGTGAACAAAGCTGAAAATACTGCCTAGACCCTTGAAGAAGCACAGTGATGGATCCCTGGCCTGTGGTGTTATGTTTCCCTAGAATGTTCCCCTGTGTTCTGGTGCCTAGGGACAGCTGTTGCTGCTGCTGCACTTCAAACCAGAAGAATGAGAGTGGGCAAATACTGAAGATGACAAAATCATGAGGTTTCCAGCCCTGGGAAATGTTAGAAATCAGCTAACCTAATGCCCACCTCACTGACTGTTGATTGTCCTGCAACATTATCGCTTTTGTGGTGCACTTCGTGTGTTTTGATGGTTTGGCTGCCGGCTCTTCCTGGTACTGATGAACAGTCGGACCTTCACACACCCTTTTCTTTGACATGTGTCAATCTACCAAAGTGTGCTGCTTATCAGCTCCATCCTTCAACAGATTCTATTTCTGTCAGTAGGAACTAAATACCAATTCACTCTGTGTTCATCCACAATATTAGTGTCATTGACTTTGCATGAAGTCACCAAAGCCCTTTGCTACTATTTGGGAAACTGCCCTCCTGTGTTTCCTAATGATGTCATTTAAAATTTGTTTTTTCACTCAGACATTCCTTTTTGGATGGAGCCCTGTTTTCTTGGAGTCTGAATCTCTAACACTATAGGATTCTTTCTCATCTGAGACGAAATGAGATAACTGCCTGAACAGGGCTTCCACAGCTGCACATATGCTACCAGGCATTTGCCTTGTCTACCTTAAACAGCAATGGCAAGGCTGAGAGCAAGCTCTCTTGCAAATTTCAGACTCCTCTGTACACATTCTGGACTCTTCTTTTGAGCAGGAAGATTGTAGTGTCCTTGACTGACCCTGGAATAGGGGCAGTTTCAGGTGCATGGTGAACTTTTCAGTAGTTTGTTGTTGTTTTTTTCCAGCCAAGTATTTGGCCTACAGAACTCTCTTTCTCAACGTGGGATGAGCAGAGGCATTGGTGATGGCTGCCATCTCACAGGTCTGAGTCTCAGATGGCATAGCAGTTCCCCACTAACTCAGCCTGGCAGTGGTGCCTAAAAGAGAAATAGCCCTTTGTTTTTCAGAGCGTGAAGATGTGGAGCTGTTTATTCTTAGAGCATAGCCCAGCCTATCTGACTGAAGCTAGAACTTGGTATGTCCTTAACCACATTCTCGGGTAGTAGGTCTCGTTGGCATGGCACTGTTGAAAATACACAGGAGTGGATTTTCCTAAAATCGCCCAAATGACAAGTCAGTATCAATACCCCTCTCCCATCCATTTGTCTTTCTATCCTTGCATTTTCTGCAGGGTTACTGTTCTCCATCTGACAGGTCTTTTCTTATGTGTGCCACCTATCTAGAACCTGTAATCCTTTAGGCCATGGACTTCCTTGATTCCATTTATAGCTACTAAACATCTTTGCCCCTGACCCAGAATTTAGTGCTGTGTGTTGTGTGCTGGTGCTTAAGGCCAATAGGTATCAATTGCAAACAGCTTCTTAGAGGTGAGAGTCCATGTCTACTTTCCCCTCTCAGTGCTTGAACCTGTGATGGTCTTGTATATATTGACACAGTTTCTGTGAGTTCTTAAGTACATCAGTCCCACTGTGTCTGGAGGACACTGTTTTACATGCAACCTGTGGCTCTGATATTCTTTCTGCCTTCTGTTCTGCATAGATCCCTGGGCCTTGAAGGAAAGGGTTTCATAAAAACATCCCATTAGAACTGAGTGCTGCACAATCTCTTACTCTCTGTATCCTGTCCAGTTGTGGTTCTCTGTGTACAGTTGAGGATCCTCTGCCTAGGGATTGGGGCCACCCACAGTGGCCATGTCTTACAACTCAATTAAACTAAGCAGATTAATCCCCCACAGACATCTCACAGGTCAACCTGATCTAGACAGTCCTTTATGGAAATTCCCTTCCCAGGTGATTCTAGATTGTGCCAAATTAGCAATTAAAAGTACCAGTTGCACAAGGCAGCCATTTGGAGATGCCAAGGAGAAGGGGTTAGAATCAGATTTGGAAGAAAAATTGGTGTGTTCATTCCTAAAAGTTGAAAGAGAAGATAATTAGCTGATTGCCTTTCTAAAAATTAAGGGCACCAATTAAAGCACCATACTGTCTTTTTGATAGTAACTTTTCAAAACACCAATCTCTAATTTTGAATATATTTTTATTTTTCCATTGACGCATAGCAATTGAACAGATCTGATATGTATTTGATTCTCAAAACACAGCCATGAAGTAGGCAGAGTAGATTGTTGTGCTTTGTTTTTATCTCAAAGATGAGAACTGAAAATTTTGACACACTAAACAGATCAGTTGGGATTATATAATAATTAGCAGTTGAAACAAAAGACCCAGACCTTTCTTTCTGATCTAGACAAGTGTAGAGGAGGAGTAAAGCCAAGGTATGAGCAGTGGGTCTATAAAGGTCAATCATTTGAACAAGAGGTGTGACTTTAAATTACTGAGATCTCACTCGAGGACAGAACTTACAGAGTCCATTTCAATATACTCACTTGTAAGTGGACATTAGCTGTTAACTAAAGTTTATTCACCCTACAATCCACAGACCCAAAGAGGATAAGTAACAAGGAAGGATCAAGGGGGGACACATGGGTCTTCCTGGGAAAGGGAGAGAGAATAGTTTTAGGGAGTAGATGGGGGTCTGTTGGCAGTGGGAACAAGAGAAGTCACATGGGGAGGGAGGGATGGACAAGAGAGTACTGGGAAAAACAACTGGAATTGAGGACATTTGGGAGGTGATGTAGAAACTCCCTAGAATGACCCAGCATGGTGTCTTGGTAATGATGGAGGTGGAACCTGAAGCAGATAGCCATCTTTTTTTTATCCAGGCAAGACTCTCAGCAGCAGGGTTGTGTATCAGTCCAGCCACAAAACCTTCAGCCTACAATCTTTCCTGCCTGCAGGAGGTGCTAGGCAGGAAAGTGCTAGGTTAATGGTAAAAGTGTCCAACCAATGTCTGGCCCAGCTTGAGGCCCGTGTCATGAGAGGGAACCCTCACCTGACATGGCCTGAGTGGCCAGGAACCAAAGGCAGGCCAGGCCAGAGACCCAGGATAGAATCAAGCAAGACTGGCAAAACAAAACCAAATGTCAATAAAATGATTCCCAGTGCTATTCTGCTACACTTGCATTCAGCCCAAGTGTCATCAGAGAGGCATCGTCCAGCAACTGATGGGAGCAGATGCAGAGACCCACAGCCAAACACTAGGCAGAGTCAGGGGAATCCCACAGAAGAGGGGGAGGAAGGATTGTAGGAACCAGGATGGTAGAGGATACCACAAGAACACAGTCCACAGAACCAACTAAGCAGGGCTCATAGTGGCTCACAAAGACTGGAGCAGCAGACACAGACCCTATATGGGTCCAATCTAGGACCTCTGCATATGCCTATGGTTGTGTAGTTTGGTGTTCTTGTGGGACTCCCAACAATGGGAGTGGGAACTGTCTCTTACTCTTTGCCAGTACTTGGGACTCTTTAGTTCCTACTGGGCTGCCAAGACTAGCCTTGATATGAGGATTTGTGCCTAATCTTACAGTATCTTGTTAGGCTATGTTGGGTGGATATCCTGAGGAGGCCTGCTTTTTTATTTGAAGAGAAATGGAGGAGAAGTGGATCTGGGGGAGAGAGGAGATGAAAAGGGGAACTGGAAGAATTGAAAAGAGGGGAAACTGTGGTCCAGGATGTGATGTGAAAGAGAAAATTTTTTTAAAAATTAAGTAAATAAATAAACAAAAGGGTAAAAACTTGTAAGGACATTTGTCATCAAATCAATATTTCTAGCCACTTTTATATGGGAAGTATGTCTGAGCCAAGGGGCTAATAGCCCATCCCTGCCTTTTGCGCACAGCCTCAGAGACTAATAGCCCATTGGCCTTTGTCAGCACATTCGCCAGCCTGAGTAGGTATGCCCCTCCCCCTCTGTTTCCTGCTGTGTATCACAGGCCACTTTTACCCTTGGGTTTCATTGCAGAGCCTTCATACACGTGCATGCACTTTGTCTTCAGTCTACAAGCCCCCACTCGGGCTCTAACGCAGGACTGGTTGCAGTTGCAATATGTGGAGATTTGGGACTGCTCTTCTTGTCACAGCCTTGGAACTTCCCGCCTTATGGGCTTGAGGTTCACTTCTTTTCCTAGCCTGAGGCAGCAATTGTCCTCCATTCCATCAAACATATGTTTTCAGATATAAAGTCAAGAGTATGACGTAGTCATACACACGTATATGTAATGTGTCCGTGTTGCAGGAGCCATTCAGGGTCCTGGCAGATGTGTCCTGCTGCTATCATTCACAGAAAATACTTGCAGAGTCTCAGTGTGAGGGTATGAACTTCGAGGTGAGCCCAGATGGGAGATCTCCCACTCTCCCACTGGAGAGTACTCTCCCACTCTGGTACTATGGTACTCTCCCACTCTGTCTCTGTCTCTCTGTGTCTGCCTCTGTCTCTCTCTGTCCCTCCCTCTACTGGGTCTAATCTACAGCTGTCTCTGGGTGTGCAGTTTCCAGGCCTGCCTCTCTAACCCTCCAACAGCATCAGTGAGTTCCTGACTTGGCTTTGGGCCTTGTCCATTGGCTCTCAGATCTAGATGTTTCTCAGCTCCATTATAGAATTCATTTCTCAAGCTCTTGGTTCATCAGATCAGCAGGGCATGGAATTTAGGACTCTGTATGAAAAGCAACAGAAACGTACAAATGCAAAAGGGAATAAAAGGGAAGTGCAAACAGCACTTTTTTTATTCAGGAGAAAAAGAAAACTAAATAATTTATAAACTCTGAAAATTATCTAGAAATGGAAAACTACAAAAAATTAACAAATCCAAAGCTAAAAGAACCAAAGTCCTATTTGTTAGTTAACTATAATTCTATAACTCTTCTAATTTTGCCTCTGGAAGTTTTTTTATTTATTTATTCATTTTGGAGATGGAGGGTATAAAGCATCATCATTGTAATTTCTAAATATTACAAGACACATCTGAGGAAAGAAAAGAAAAAACTCTCTTTAAAGATAAAGAGAAGCCCATAGGAGAAAACAAATGTTTAGTACTTGTACTGAAATTTAAAGTTTTCATTTGGTTTGTTTTTATCACTTTGTATCTACTAATATAATTTCTTTGTCAGCTTAAAGAAAAGGTCTTCAGGAAAGTATGATACAGACCTTAACCAAGTAAACATATATATGCTTCAGAAATATAAATAAAACAGCATCAGACTGAGCACTGAATACAAACCTGCCTTCTGTCTTGTTGTTGTTGCTGCTGCTGCTGCTGCTGTAGAGGTGGGCTCTCCCATTCTCCACAGCTAAGGATGATTTTGAACTCCTGATCTGGCAGTGTCCCCTCCCTAGTGCAGGAGGCATACTATGGAAAGGCCACCATGCTGCTGTCCAAATCAAACTATTTCATCCAATTCACAATTCTGTTCTGCTCAACTGCTCATAAATATGTCCACTGAACAGAATTCATGGCTTTCACAAACGTGAAGACTCTTGCTCCTCTGCTCAACTATAAAGTGCATGACGTAAGAAGAACGTGAAACATGTCTAGTCAGCTCCCATGCAGTATATGTATTAATTGCTTTTGAAAATGTAACACCTGCTCCTGTTGTTGTTGTTGTTTTCCTTTTTTGTTTTTGTTTTATTTTTTTACAGCCCAGTTGTTGCCTTCCTCCAGGTCTTCCCTCCTCCAGTTCCTCCTCCCTGTCTCCAAGAGGATCCCCCCCCAACCCCTGCCAGGCCTCTCCACTCCCTGGGGCCCCAGGTCTCTCAAGAGTTGGGTGCATCTTCTCCCACTGAGGTCAGACCAGGCAGTCCTCTGCCGTATGTGTGTCTGGGGCCTCAGACTAAGTGGTGCGTACTGCCTGGTTGGTGGCTCAGTGTTTGAGAGATCTCGGGGTCCAGGTTAGTTGAGACACTGGTCTTCCTACAGGGTCGCCCTCCTCCTCAGCTTCTTTCAGCCTTTCCCTAATTCAACCACAGGGTCCCCAGCTTCAGTCTGTTGGGTGGGTGTAATTCTGTGTCTGTCTCAGTCAGCTGCTTGTTGGGCCTCTCAGAGGACAGCCATGCTAGACCCCTGTCTGTAAGCACACCTTAGCACCAGCAATAGTGTCAGGCCTTGGAGCCTCCTCTGGTAATTCCTTTGTACTTTGTTTCTTCTGAGAAAAGTTTTCTATAGAAAAGAAAGAAACTCGGTTCAGTCTTTCCTAAATGCAATGATGATAGTTCACTTCTGGTTTACTGGGGTGATTTGGGAGACATTTCTAGTATCTATGGAAATTGTCAGGTTGTTTGGCAATGGAACACTCATGGGCCCCAAGGCAGCATCAGGCTGCTGGGCTGGGATTTAAAGTTTTTTATCAGTATTTCAGCACCAAGACATCCGAGTCAGTGTCCAGGTAATAAAGCACAGTGAGCATGTGTGGATTGTTGTATTCTGTCTTCGGGGGGGGGGGGGGGAAGAGGAGGACATGAGAAAATCTTGTTTAACATGAGTGTCTAACAGGACATTAGGATTTGTAAGCCCTCATCCCCAGATCAGCTCCATTCCTGTGCTGACCAGGGCCAATGGACTAAGACTATACACGAATACCTATGAGCATAAACTACAACCTGCCAGTGAGGAGCTACAGGGAGTCTTTCCCCTCAGCTCAACTTGTTGTCCCAGACAACCCAGGAAATATGCTCCTGGAAACATGTGGAGAAGGCAGCCTTAGCCATCTGAATTACAGTGCTGGTTTTTCTCAGTTGCATTTCTCTCCAGCTCCTCCCCAGGCCTTGAGAAGGCTCCACACAGCAAGGGGTCCTGAAACCCCTTGAAACTTGAACCTCCCTAGCCTTCCTTCTAAATCTACTTCTTCCTCCAGTCTGATTTGATTGAAAATACTTAAGAAGTGTGAGTCCTCTGGCATTTTGGCTAAGATCACCTCTTCTAGAATCCCTTTATCCAAACTATGAGCTTCTCTTTGTGGTTATCTGCATCAGAATCCCACCCCACTGGAGGCCACACTTAGGGCTGGCTGCTGTGTTAGGCTCATTCAGTGAGATCATCTGAAAGAAGATTGTTTTCCTAAGATTAAAATCGAGGTTCAGAAATCTTACCATGTGTCTAAACTTCATCTCAAGATGTAGGGTGCGTGTGTGCACATGCACTTGTGCATGTGCATGTAAGTGTGTGTGTATGCCTGAATGTGCATGTGCACACGCACACATGCATGTGTGCACACAATACACACACACACACACACACACACAAAGTAAGCCCTGTGTACTAGGCATGACTGAGCTCAGAGGTTACTCTGGCACCATTGGTTTTTTTCATCTTTAGTGTGTGTTTATATAAACTCTTTCTATCTACCTGGAGATAAGGGGTATCATTTTTCTCCATAATTGACAGAACAAACAAACAATTGCAGTGGTATTACAGGGAAGGCTCAATTGTGCATAAACACCATCCAGACCCACTAGGGCCAGAGTATAAAAAATGACACAAAGTAGTGCCCTTCAATGTTTTAAGCTAAGTAATCCAATTGGATCAGAGTGAGCAACAGAAAATGAAGCTTTATTTCATTTGAAGAAGCATGCCTGGGGGAGATAGCCTGGCACATCAGGGAGAATGTTGGGTGCGGATGCTGAAAGTTTAGACAGGATGGCTGCAGGCTGAATCAACACCAGACTTAGCTGGTCACCAATTGTGTGAACTCTGGCTCCACTACAGAGCAGTGTAAGCACAGCCGACCCAGGCTCATGATACAAGTGAGGAACAAAAGACAAAGGAAACAGCAGGCTAGCATGCTTAGCAAGGGTGGCAAGGATAGATGTTTTCCTTTCTTTCCGTCTGTCTTCCTCCTTTCTTTTCTTTCTTTCTTTCTTTCTTTCTTAAAAAGACAATGAACATAATTCTCCCCCAAATTTAAATCTGAGAAGGAAACGTAGAAAACACCTATTTGACCCTCCACTGTATCAATAAAGAACTTAGACCAGAGAAAGCATAACTCACAAGACAAGACTATGCATGGTTTTCTCTTTCCCTCAGAACTCAATGTGTCCATGAATAAATGCTAAGGTTTAACACTCGCTGTATTTGACAATTATAAATGTTATAAGTGTAATATTTTGCATAGAACACAATGATGCACTCACTGAAAATACCATGTTGCAAAGTAGGTCCCCATCCTGGTCCTTGTGGTACCATAGTGGCTCTGGCATGGGGAAGGCATTAAGTATGCTTGGGGTACTCATGAATTCACTGGTCAAAGACTGGACAAACGAATAGTTAGATGAGCACAAGAGAGGAAAGAAGGATATGAAAAAGGATAGGTGAGTAGATGAGCTGGATGTGTGGGTGTGTGGGTGGGTGGATGGATGGATGGATGAGTGGATGGATGGATGGATGGATGGATGGATGGATGGATGGATGGATGGATGAGTGGATGG
>JADRCH010000268.1:2244937-2290155 GCA_019843965.1 Rhynchomys soricoides
TGGATGGATGGATGGATGGATGGATGGATGGATGGATGAGTGGATGGATGGATAGATGAGTGGATGGATGGATGGATGGGTGGGTGGGTAGGTGGATGGATGGATGGACAGATGGATGGATGGATGAGTGGATGGATGGGTGGATGGATGAATGGATGGATGGATGGATGGATGGATGGATGGATGGATGGATAGGTGGGTGGGTAGATGGATAGATGAATAGATAACTTTGAAAGGGAAAATTTAACTTGTTCTCTAATTTCCTAAATAAGAACTTTGCCAATTCAGACCCATGCTGTCTAAAATTGAGCACAGACATGAACATGCTTTTTAATAACTGAACAGCAAAGGCTTTCTAGTAGAAGTATAATATGGCAAGTCTTATTTCATGATTAGCTCTCAAAGACTTAAGATTGCCATCAGGGATGTCTGGAAATCTCAGCAGTATGGAGGTACCACATACTTATAATTACAAATAAGAAACTCTCCATGATTAAGTAGAAGCATGCCAGGCCAGGGACAGTACTGAATATTAGAATAGCTTTCTTGATTACAAATAAGCATTTCAAAAAGAGGTCTGTACCAGATAGGAAAAAGTTAAGGAAATCATATCTTGATGACAGAAGCAATTGTTTTCATGAACTTCTAAGAATTCACCACTGTCATTTCATTTGTTAATAAAAAGCATTCTATAAACTTAGAGATGAGCCGGGCAGTGGTGGCGCACATCTTTAATCCCAGTACTTGGGAGGCAGAGGCAGGCTGATTTCTGAGTTCAAGGCCAGCCTGGTTTACACAGTGAGTTCCAGGACAGCCAGAGCTACACAGAGAAACCTTGTCTCAAAAAAAACAAATAAATAAATAACTTAGAGATGAGCTAAAAATTCTTTGTTATACCAACACTGGGGAAATTGAGGCAGGAGGCTCATGGGTTCCAAACCAAACAGGGCTACAGAGCAACCAAACAGAGCTATGTAGCAATACCCTGTCCTTAAAACAAGCAAGCTTAAAAAAAAAATGTTATCCGATCTAAAAGCCTCCTGTTGGTAGGTCTTTCCAGTGGGTTCACAGAGTCAGAATTAGTGAGTTTTTCTCAGTGCAGCTGTGCTGCAGGATACTGCTGCTGCTGAGTAACAGCTCCAAGCGGTTCGCTGATGGTCTTGAACACGTGGTACTGAGGCGATGTAATAGCTGTGTGAGAGTTGCTCCTACAAAGTTTGTGTCTCACTGATGAATTCTGTAATTATTAACCTTGTACATTCGTAAAACTAATGAACAGAAAATTAGAGGCAGGTCTGTCATTTGCCACTTCCTCTCTCTCTATGTGTGGCTGAGTTCAGGCCCCATCAGCACTAAATTCCATTCAGAGTTCACAGCCGTCACAAAAGCTAGTGCAGTTTTAGGCTAAGCATATTTTACCCATAAATTGCTATATTTGGTTCTGGAGTTATTACTGCAGTTCCTTGGGGTACATTTAAATCCACCTTATTGTAATAGATTATGGAATATAGTGGCTAATGTGTCTAATGTAAAATAAATGACTCTAATGATTTATGATGCGACACTTCAATTTTATTGAACATAAGGATCATTGTACTAAAATGGATGGTGTATTGCTGGTTTAGCATAAAATACTGAATAACATATTCAAGAAAATGAATGGCTCGGCCAGTTCATAATATTCTGCCCCTTCAGCTGAGAGGTCTTTAATAAGCAAGAGTGTCATTACGCTTGGAAATGGATGTATAGGTAATCCATTATCTAGAACGATGACAGGGACCTGCCTCTGTTCTTATTATGGAGGGGATTTGGTGGGAGAAAAGCAGGATTCTTTGGTCTTCCTGAAAGGTTGATTTCCACCCATCCACATACCAACTAAGCAGTGTCTTGTACAATTATAAATGGGTTGTACACATAAAAATTGTCACCTTGAAACTTTATTGACATGTATCTTAAGAATTTCACAAAAGAGTTGTTTTCCACATTGTCCTTTCTTCATGTCCTTGGTCCACATGTCCATTTTCCATCACTCAACGCTAACAGTGGGAGTTGAGGGTTTGTCTCTTCCTGGACTCTTTCATTGTGTCTGATTGCTGAATGATAAGATAGAATAAAGACCGACTTGTTTTGCTGTGAGTTCTTCATAACTACGATATTAAAGATAGTTTCAACTATATAGTGATATATTGGAGCAATTTATTGTACTTCTCAGATCTGGGAGATGAAAGAAAACTCTTATTTGGTAAATGACAGGTGTAGATGAATGCTGAGATTTTGTCTTCAAACACTGGGACACAGAAGAGGATTCATGGGAATGCTATTTGACTCTGATCCTTGGGATCTGGACATCATGGCCTCATGATTCTCATGGGATAGGTGGGATAAAGTTCAGTGGCAAGCAAAGAAATCCTTGTGGAATTATCTTAATAGTACCCATCTCACTCCTGGAAAGATACAGGGAAAAGGGACGGGACCAGAGCATCTTGAATGTACCTATTGCATTACAGTAACCATTCCACAAATCCATCAGCCACACTGCCCTCACTGTGCTCTGGGTCATTTCCTTCCTCCATCTCTCAATGCAGACACGCTCATTGAAACAACTCAAACAGAGGACCCACCTACTGCCCAGAGCCAAGGCACTCTGCCAAGGTTTACACATGAAATTAATTCAATACTGTGCCGAATACACATGGAAGTCTGACACCTTTCTCCAAGGTAGCAGACAATGACACTGTCTGGAACAAAATGGGTCATAGTAACTTGATGGTGAGGTGACTGCTGTCTGCATAGTTAATGAGCATTACATTCCAGAATGGAGTGATCTTTCCAGCAGTCTGTATTGTGTAAGGATGCAGTAGGTGTTTATTTATCTAGGACACACTTCGAAATATGTTCCTTATCATATTGATATGATGTGAGACTATTCATTGTATAAAGAAATGAGAAAATATGGAAGCTGGCACTTAGCTTTTGTGATGGAAGCTGATGGACAGGTCTGTCTCTGAAACTCATGGATGTTCTGAAATCAGCTACTAGAGCTTAAAGTGGCCAGTTCTTCACTGTTGCTGATTTTAAATGCCTCTGCTCACTAGCCAACGTAAGAGAAGTCGAAACTTCCAAGATGCCTCTGCCCAAAAAGGTCCCTGCCAAAGTCAATGCAACAGCACCCATGCAATCATTAAAGAATGCCAGGCTGTGTTCATAAAGAACTTGGAGGACATTTCCCCTTATCTTTTGATCCTTACTGTCCCCGGACCAAAATCTTGTAGATATTGAAATGCCTCCTAAGATTTCTATCACCTTCCACAAAATACTGGGTTTCCTGGACTAATGTCTTCCTACCATCTTCAGCAGGTCTGTAATCTCCCTTCAAACTGACCTAGAGAACTGGAACTATACAAAAGCTTGCCAGGGCACATTGTCCTCTCCCTCCATGTCCATAGCTAGGTTTTCCTGCAACCTTGTATTTTAAGTTGTCTTCTAGCACTGAGTTAGACTCCAGGCTGCCGTCTGTAAGATAGTTCACAGGTAGAATTAGTCATGTTAACATCTCTTTGAAAACATTGGTGCTGAAGTAGTTTTTCTGATGTGTAGGATTTATGGAGTTTTGGCTTCTTTCCCAATGTGCTCATCCAGCTACAGTCTCCCTTTAGTGTTGAGGTATACAGAACTGTCCCTGGCAAATCCCTGGTGCCATCAATTAATCCTTTCAAAACGCGTTGATTTACTGAACAGGATCGAACCTGAGCACACTTGTGGTCCCCACCTGACACTGATATTTAAATGTGGAGGTTTGTTTTCTTTATATCTGCCTTCAGGTTATAAGCTCCTTAACTCCATCGAATGAATGTGAGGATTCTTGTTTGGAGCAACAAATTTCCAAGTGTTACAGCCTGTGCCAGAGTCAGCCTTAGGCACACCAGGCAGACCATTCAGTGCACGGCACAACTCGTCTAGGACAAGGTTGGAAGCACTCAGGCTGTTACGTTTAATTATAGAGAGGTACTTAGGTGAAATAACCCATTAGAAGATACATGAGATGAGTTTAGACATTGGGAAGGGACCAAAGTCACCTTGCCATGTGGGGTAACTGTGTGCACTCACAGGACTGCTATGTCTGTTTCAACAAGCAAGAAATGACAAAATGTTTGTATTATATGGTCTTTTTGCTGACCAATGACATTTTAAAATGTCTAGAGGTAAACTTAACAGAGAGCCAAGGAGGAGAAGCTGTCAGCCAGCAGAGCTCCTGAATAAATGCAACGATACCTTGGTGTTGTGCAGGAGAGTTCAGGTTAGCAAGGTGCTGATGTCTGTTTTTCTGCATCCTGCAAGTTATGCCCTCCAAAACAAACAGAGATGTTGGGTGGGAGGGTGGAGATGACAGTGGAAGATAGATGGAAACTTGATATAATGGTCTTAGATTCACCTGGAAAAGTTCAAAGTCTATAATGGCTAAAGAGGGAAATGTTGGTAAAGGGGAAACAAGAGAGACCTTCTGCCCCCCAGCCAACCTCAGCATGGGAGAACACAGTGTTGAGCTGAAGCACAGCAGAGCCTTGGGTAATCACAAACCCTCAGGAAGACTCAGTACAAAAGGAATGTGGGAAAGATACTATATTTTATAAATAGCAGTTGGGGGAGAACCAAGCCAAGCTTCCTACCACCCAACAAACTTCATATGGACCACATAGAGATGAGTGATTATAGGCACATTTTGTACTGGGAAAAGGAGCTCCGAAAGTGCACGAAGAAAGGAAGCTACCAAAGAAAATACTGATATATTTGACCACAAGACAAAATGAAATTCACATCAGAAGCCAAGGGACCAACAGCAAAGTAGTGTTAAGACATTTGTAATGTATTATGTCCAAAATCAGCTCTCCTTTCTCATGTGTGCATGTGTGTGCAAGTGTGTGTGTGTGTGTGTGTGTGTGTGCATGTGAAAAGACCTCAGGAGTCATTCCTCAGGAGCAGTCTCCTTTAGTTTTCTATAAATGTCTTTCTGTCTTGAGACAGGTAACCGGGGCTTGCTCATTTGACAGGGTTGGCTAAGGAACTCCAGCAACCCCTTCTATCTTCCAGCCCACTGCTGGGATAAGAAGCACATGCTACCATGTCCAGCCTTTTACATGGGTTCTGGGACTCTAACCTAGGTTCTTATGCTTGCTTGACAAGTACTTTATCGACTAAAGTTTCTTTGTAGCCCCCAGGGTCTGATTTTCTTACTGAGTTATGGGGATCACTGATAAATGAATAAAGATACACAGAGCCATATGTACATGCATGCACGCATACACACATAGCATGCACACATAGATTGTCATGTGCACACACAGAGAGACACATGTACATGCATGTAGATGCACACACAGGGAGAAATTATTTTTTCTAATTAGATTCCTAATACTTAATGCTCTGGGAATATTGATCTTTTACCATAAAGTTATGATTTCTTTTTCCTTAGTATATAATTTTATAATCAGGTTTTTGCAGTAGTGTAGGCATGTGATATTATTATAATCATAAACTATCTTTATGTAAATAAGTCTTGGTCTTTTTGGAGTCAAAGATTTCTTTAAGAACCAGGGGGTGGAAAGATAGCTCAGTGTTTAAGAGGCTGCACTACCCTTGAAGAGGGCCCACGTTCAGTTGCCAGTCTCTATGCTGGGCAGTTCACAACTTCCTATAACTCCAGCTCCAGGGGGTTCTGAACCTCTGACCTCCACACGTTTCTGCATTCACATGTACATGACTACTGATACACACACACACACACACACACACACTTAGAAATAATAAAAATAAATCTCAAAAGCTACAGGGCCTACTTCCTAAAAGGTAAAGTATAGGCACCAGTGTGCTGTGTGCTAACACTAAATGTGTCTGCTAAAGTGAGCTCATGGTCGACAAACCATCATAGACATGATTGATTAAGATAAGAATGGCTGTTTCTTGTGATCGTGCAGGTTGGAGACTTGAGGTGTTTGCGGGAGAGAGAGGGTCAGCACAAAACTGCAGTTAGAGAATCTAAGAGTATGCCAAATACCTGTGTGGAAACTGGATCCACTTAGCAGTGGGGGCAGAGGGTGCAATGTTCCCCCACTGGCCTTCTCCAGCAGAGTGCCCTGGATCTCAAGGGAAAAACCAGAAGCCATGTCATCTCAGAAGACCACAGCACATGGGCAGAATATCACTCCACATATCCCATCAGTCTTGCAGGGATCAGGCCTTCCCAGACTCAAGGGGAGATGCACTTGTGTAAGAGGCAAGGCTACTCACTGTGAGAAAGGAGACTATGAAGGGAGAAATCACAGTGGCCATTTCCAGAAAGTCTTCTGGGCACAGTGGCATGTGGTTCTACCTAATTAGGCAACTGAGACAGGAGCATGCATCATTTGAGCTTGGGCAATATAACAAAACCCTGTCCAGAAGCTAACTCAACAGAACAATCCAACACAATAAAGATATCTGAAACATGCTGCTTTTGACCCACAGGTAATCTGGGCCTACACTGAAAGAGCAACAGTCTAAGAGCAATTATTAACCACCTTAGCAATCTACTCAAGCCAAATACCCAAGGGGTTCTTGGTTTGTTTGTTTTTTCTTCACTTTATCTGACAGTTTCCCCATGACCTAGCTATGCATGCATGAAATGGGGAAGAGAAGGCATAGGTATGACCTGTTTATCCTCTTACACCCAAGGGAACAAGGGAAGTGTGACTAGATTGACTACATAACATTTACCTCCCCTTTACATGATCACGTGTCAGCACCTTCCTCTGCAAGTCGATAATCAAAGGTCACAACTCTTGGAAAAGAAAGCCTTGATAAACTAGCAAACAGAAGGAAGTGAACAGACAAAGAAAACAGATGACTAGGAAGTGAGTAGAAGGTACTAAAGCTTAGCGTTAGGTAAGTTAGAAAACACCATGTTAATAAAGATCAGGGTGTAGGAAAAACAAGAGACATGCACAGTTGCCATGGTGACCTTGAATGCAGGTGACCTTGAATGTGAACTCAGTAAGAACCAAATTCCAAACTTCCAATCACCAGATTGCTCCATCTGTGCAACTGTTGCAGCCACAGGACTGAGGGAAGACCCGAGGGGACCCTGAAAAGCCCCACTCTAGGTCGGACTGAATGTGTTTCCTCAGGCACTGGTCAAAATTATGGTCTCCTTCTCGAAGCAACCCCTGCAAGGGTGGATGTCCCAAACTGTCTGTGGGACTGTAGAAGGGAGGTTATTTTAACACTTGGATATGGCTCAAGTTCCTTCCAAGGGCAGGAAGAAAATATTCAAAATAGTATAGTTGACAGCCTACAGCGTTAAAAATAAGCTAACTTCCTGAGCTCATGGTCTTAGCCTTAGAACATTCCTCAGAAATGTCACCGTGATGGTGACAGCTGCATCCCTGAGCTGCATCCCTGAGCATCTCTGAGAATACCTGTCTGGGTCGCTTGTTACCAAACCAGGGTCTCTCTTGAAATGCCAGCAGTTTGAAAGTCACAGTCAGCATCCTATAGAGGTAATGAAAATGTTTAACACATCTGCAGGCTGAAGGACTATGATATCAAGAAAGCCCCAACACATGTAGAATAAAGAGATGAGTAGACTGGAAAATGGGGGGACGGGAACTTAACTGTGTGGGATGTTAAAAAGAAGGAAGAGAGAAAACCATGGGAGAAAGTTTTCTAAAAGAAAAGAAGTGACTAAAAGCATCTAAGAACTGAGGGTGTAGAGCGCCAGCCTGGAAGGGGCGTGGTCAAAGAAGCAACTGGAAAATGATCTGACTGGAAAACAATAAAAGAAAAGGTGAATATCAAAGAACATGATGGGAACTCCAAGAAAATGAGAAATGTTTCAAAGAACATCCAGAAAGAAGGGGAAGGTCCCGCTTGAAACAATTAGAATCGGAAGGACATCAAGAATTTTACTAGCTACATTATAAGAGAAAAAACATAAAAGCAGCACTTCTATAATTCAAAGAGAAAAATATTTTCAAACTCTGCCCACCTAAACCCCTTGTTCGGTGTGAGCATAAGCTTCAGATAAGCAAGGTCTCACTCTTTTTCTCTCCAGTGTGTACTCATGTGTGTGGGATATGTGCTTGTATGCACATATATGTGGATGTGCTTGGCCATGCATGTGCATGTGGAGACCAGAGGCTGATGTCTTCACCTTACTGTTTGACTCGGGATCTCTCATGGTACCTGGAACTACCCATGTTGGTGGCAGACTATGGCCAGCAAGCCCTGAGACCCACAGGACCCTTTCCTCAACACTGGGCTTGAGGACACCTGTCAGCACGGCCAGCTCTTATGTGGGTGCTGGAAATGTGAACTCCGGTCTTCCTGCTTGCGCTACAAGTACTTCACCCTTGAGCCACTTCCCAAACCCCAGGGTTCTTCTTTTTCTACTTTGATCCTTGAGTTTTGGCTTTACTCTGAAAGAGAAAGATGCTATGAAATGAAGTATCCAACCCAAGAAATGAGAAACATGAATACTGTTGCCTAAGAAAGCCTCAGAAGAAAACAAATCTATACTGAATCAAGAAAAAATACCATTTATATATAGTGTAGTATATGGTTTGCTATCAAAACATAATATATCTCAGTTAAAAGCACTTGCTCTTGCAGAAGACCAAGATTCAGTCCCCAGCACCCACACAGTGGCTCACAGCCCTTTGTCACTACAGTTCCAGGGGATCTGATGTTTTCTTCTGACCTCTGCAGGCACTGCATGCATTCAGTATACACGCATGCAAAATGATCATACACATTAAGTACATAAATCTTAAACAAACAAAATACTGAAAATGAGAGCAAAACTAAGCGAGTTTAAAAGACGAGCAACTGTGGTCTTGCTGAAAAATAAAAATTGTGTAAGAAATTAAGGAAAGGGCATGTCTTAGATCTACTGCCCAGGCCACACTAGATTTATAACTTTTATCGGGAATGACAGAACAGAACTCCCTCTCTATCACCCGAGGAGGTGTGATATGTCCCTGAGTAGATGTCAGAAACCACAGGGACTATCTCACCCCATTAAAAAAAAAATTTCTTCTATACATACACAACTATGATAAAATTTAATTTATAAATTGGACTTTGTAAGAGATTACCCACAGTGATTCATAACTAAATATAACAATTGCACCAATATTCCATCCACAGAATTTTAAATTTATAAGTTACTTGCTTCTGGAATTTTCCATTTACTATTTTCATGGCATATTTGCTGGAGGTAGCTGAAGAGGTGGGTTCAGAGTGGTGAGGAGAGAGTAGGAGTGAGAGATGCATCCCACAAGTCTACCAACAGTAAAGTGTAGAACCCATGTGTTTAGAAACACCACCAAAGAGCTGGAGAGCTGGCCCAGTGGTTAGGAGCACTGGCTGCTCTTGCAGATGACCCACGGTGATTCCCAACCATCTGCAAACCACTTCCAAGGGATCTGATGCTCAGTTCTGGCTTCTGCCAGCACCTGGTGCACATATGGTATAACGACATACAAGCACCCCAAAGACATATTTTAAAATTAAATCATTTTTAAAGGTTTTAAAAATAAATGCCGTTATAACATTACGGCAGTGTAATTACAGAAGTGAAAAGAAGACAGAGGTCTGGCGTGTTGAGGTGAGAGGTGTTTAATTGTTATATTTCTTTTGTCGCTGTTTTTAACTATATATAGATTGACAATGAAATTAAGTAAGCAAAAATAATATTCAACAAGTCTTGATGCTACTTAGATCAGGTTGCTGTCAAACTCATCTCAGTGGGCATTTCAGGAGGTGAAACAGGAACATGGTCCTGCCCTTTCTAGGTTGCTTGGAGGATGCAGAGTAGTGTCACGTGGTATAAAATAGAGGGGCAGCTATGATCTGCAGCCTGTATGTGCTGGCTGCTACCTACAGCACACTGTGTCTGTATCGTCATCTGGGTTTGGGGACAGGATGGGACAAGCTGGCTGGGGTAGTGGATGGCTGCTTCACTGCCCAGCACATGCAGAAAGCACAGATTCTGTTTTCTCTAGGATGGCATCACCAGGAAATGCCTGTGAAGGGCACGAAAGCCACTGGCAGTGCAGAGCAGAGTTTGCAGATTGCTTAAGCCTCTCAGTGCAGGCCGCTGCCTTTAAATTGAGAAGCCTTGCATCTTCTGTGACAAGCTTTGTGGTTCCAGCCTGGCAGCTGGTGCTTCTTGCCTCTGCCTCCTGACTCTGTACTTATCTTTCAGGACTAGTACCTCCTTGTGTTTTCTTCTTCGCCCTACTGGGTGTCACCCATGCTGTGCAGCCACCTCCTAAGGGGAAACTGCTCTGGTGTCCACCCCCCATCCTGGCTGTCAACTGAAAGGCCACTGTGAGTTCACTTCCTGAGGGCTCTGCAGGAGCTCAGATAACCAGCCCAGTGACAGGATCCCACCCTTCACTTTGCAAGACTGGACAGGAAAGTCTCTGGCTTCTCATTTGTTACTAGTTCTGCTCTGGCCTTTCCTCAAACTTATGTTTCATCACCCCTGTGACCCTGGTACAAATCACAAGAAACACAGCAGGAAAAGCAAAAAGGTTTTACTGCAGAGATTTTTGCGGGCTATGTAGTAGTAGTTTCACGCATTAGCTTTCCAAGTGTTGCTAACACTACAGTTTGTCTTATAAAACATATTTAAAAGGGTGACTGTGTGGTATGCTCTTAGCAGGAAAACATAAAATTAAATTATATATTACATATGATTTGCCTGTATAAGAGTTTTTAAAAGCATAACTGGAAAGAAATAAACTAAAACATTAGGACAGTCATTTGGGGACCAGAGAACCCTCCTCAATTCCTGCTTCTGTTTTCTTCCCTCCTCCTTTCCATCCCACATCCCTCCATCACTTCCTCCCTCCCATCCCACATTCCTCCATCACTTCCTTCCTCCCCCATCCCACATCCCTCCATCACTTCCTCCCTCATTCCATATCCCTCCATCACTCCTTCCTCCCATCCCACATCCCTCCATCACTTCCTTCCTCCCCCATTCCATATCCCTCCATCACTCCTTCTTCCCATCCCACATCCTTCCATCACTTCCTTCCTCCCTCCCATCTTGTACCCCTCCATCACTTTCTTCTTTCCTTCCAGATATTTTGTCATGAGAAAAAATTACAAAATTTACAAATAAATTAGACATGACATCTCATGCTTGTATTCCTAGCACTTGGAAGACTGAAGTGGGAGCCTTGCCAGCCTGGACATAACAAGACCCATCTTAGATAAACAAGAGAGAAAATATCACAGTTAACTGTAATCACCACACAAGGTGCTTTTAGACTTGGGAACTCTTAGGTAGCAGAGTATATCTGCTCATTCAGTTTTCTGGAATCAAACGTGAGGTTCCATGACATAGTTCCTTGAGATCACTTTGTTATTTTAAACTCTAGTAAATACTCCCAGCATTGGAGAAGGACAAAGCATAATGTTCTTTCCTCTCTTCAAACCAGCTTGAACCACCTAGTGCAGGTAACACCCAAACAAGGAACCATTTTGATGAGTGCAGCTGCCTCTCTCCTAGCCTAAAGCTCCATGGACTTATTCTTGAGTTTGGTACTAGTTACATAGAGGTTTGTATAAGGATCAATATTGAGAAGAAGGGGCAGTGATGACTTCTTGCACACTGTGATCCAGATAAGATGTGACCCACTCACTGGGGAGCCCAGGCCCCTGGACATCTATGGCCAGGGCTTGCAGAGGCTTCAGAGGACAGGGAGTAGATGGGATAGCATACATCTGGATATTTTCTGTGACTCAATACACAAGGCATGGCCATCAACCCCACACTCAAAGAAACACTATTCCAGCGGAGCGAAGCCCCATTGCATCCCAGTCTATCAGAATAGGTTGGCACTGAAACTCTGGGCTTTGCAGCTATGGACTAAGTTGGAAGAGGAGGGAATTAGAAAACACATCTTTCATTTATGTACAGGGGCTCACCTGTCCTCACTATCATCCTTCTCTTTGACTCTTCAAGAAAGCTGGAATATATTTGTCCATCCTACAGCTTTGCAGAGCATTGCACATCATAATAAAGTGTTTGCCTAGCATGCACACAGCCCTGTGTTCAAACCCAGAAAAAACTATGACAGATTTGCGGTGCAGTAAATCACTCCATGTGACTGCTATAATGAAGGCATTTTTCTCTTTTCTAAAAACAATTTGTGTGTATTTGCGAGTGTGAGTGTGTGTGCATGTGTGTGTGTGTGTGTGTGTATGCGTGTGTGTGTGTGTGTAGAGGTCAAAGGACATCTATATGAATTGTATCTTTTCTTCCACTATGTGGGTCTCAGGGATGGAACTCAAGTTGATCAGGGTAAGCAGTGAGTGCTTTAGCTTCTGGGCCATCTAATAGCTAAAAGCATTTTCTTAAAAATAAACCTCGAACTCAGAATCTTAGTCACCACCCCTATAGGCTGTTGAGGAAGCATTTTGTTCTTTAAAGAAAATTATAGAAATTTCCCTCACTCTAACAGAAGAGCCAGTGTGCACAGGCTGTAACCAGAATCTCAGTGCACCTAGATAGCTTTGTTCAGTCCAGTGGAAGCTCTGGATTGTGTGCTATAACTGGAATATTAAATATCTCACTACCTTAAGATTTTTGGTCTCACTGCTATCTGCAACTCATCTCTGCACATCTTCCCTCTTGCATCTCCACTGTTGGTGTTGACAGGACCTCATTGGAAGGCCATCAATGAGTGCCATCTCAACACCTAGACATCCTGTCTCCCTCCAACCCTCACCTGGCTTCACTTCTGCCCAGTGCTTACTATTGCCTGCAATTACAGGACAAATGTTTATTGTCTATCTTAGTTGTATTCTTGAACATTGGAGTAAGTGTGAATGTACACACACACACATTCCAGGCCCATGTGTGTACCTGGAAGAGGGGAGAGAGAATATTAAACAAGGCAGAAAGACATTAAAGTTTCTAGAATGCTGGTCACATAGGGACCACAGTCCATAATTTCCAAATGCGTAGACCTTTTTAGTTCTGCTTTCTTGCTGGAGGGTGCAGGGAGGCTTGGAGAGAGCATGCAGAAGGCTGTGTCTACCAAGGGGACAATCTGATCATGTCACCCTCCTGCTATTATTAGTGTTTTGGTTCCCACTGCTGGACTATGTGGCACTATCTAGTGCTGGGATGTAAACTAAAGGGGGAGTTAAACAGAAAGAGGGGAAGGGAAGAGGGGGGAAGGGAGGGCGGGAGACAGAGAGAGAGAGAGGTGTATGTGCATGTGTGTGTACGTGTGTGTGTGTGTGTGTATGAGAGAGAGATGGAGAAAGAGAGAGAGCGAGCGAGAGAGAGGTGTGTATGTGCATGTGTGTGTGTGTGTGTGTATGAGAAAGAGAAAGAGAGAGAGGTGTGTATGTGCTTGTGTGTGTGTGTGCGTGTGTGTGTGTGACTCACTTGCTGTCAGTTGCTATTGGTTTGGGCCAGAATCTTTTACACTCTCTAACAACTGGACAAAAGCATCTACCAGCCCACTAAGAACCTCCTTTTTATCTATAGTAAAGCTTAAAAGACTAAATAAACCATACTCCCCCATAAAAACTATGGAGATTTTATTTATTTATTCAAGTTCATCAAGGCTGACCCACAAAGGTTTGCACCAACTGAACTGTACATGTCACTAAAGCTTTAAAATAACTGCGTGCTACTTGATGAACGCCTGCTACCACCAAGGGCACGGGGCATTTCCCACAGTACCCTTTAGAGGAAGCTTGAGAAGTGACTCAGCTGGTCAGCACTGGTCAGGAAAGCATGAGGACGTGAGCTTAGTATCCAAATAAAAAGTCAGGCATAGCTGTACTGTTTGCAAGTCCAGCATTGGCGGCCAAAAATGGGAGAAAGCCTGGGTCTTGTTGGCCAACCAGTAAGACCAGTTAATGAGCTCCAGGTTCAGCAAAAGAGCCTGTGTCAAAACCTAAAGTGGAGAGTAACTGAGGAAGACACCAACATCAACTTTTTACCTTCACATGCACAAGAAAACACATGTACTCATAGAGACGTACATGCATCCCACTAAATCTCTCCCAGTTCCCCGTGAAAGCTTAGCCTAGTGCAGCAGTGAGTCCTCAGGAACAGCATCTGAGAGCAGCTGGGCCATTCTGAACTGCAGGGCACCACATTTGTAAAAGAGATATTTGAGCCCTGCAAGCCTGAGAGTGTTATTACAGCATGATGCTGTTATTTAAGACTGCTATCCATTGACCTAATAAATCTGAGACTTATTTAACAGAGATGGAAGCCACAGTGGCTAAGATATTAAAGTCTTCTAAAACACACCAAAAGTATAGGCTCTCAGGATCTAATTCTGCTGCCTTACCCACTAAAGTAAACCTCAAACACAATCTGAGATTCATTCGGCTAATCTGAGATTCATTCATGTAATATGAGAACCATTCAGATAATCTGAGATTCATTTAGCTAATATGAGAACTATTCAGAGAATTTGAGATCCATTCACTTAATCTGAGGTTCCTTCACCTAAACAGAAATCTATTCAACTAATCTGAGATCCATTCACGAAATCTGATAACCTTCTCAGAATAAAAGAGCTCAGGTCCATTCACAGTGTACAAGGATCTTGGTCTCTAAGTCCTGTGCCACAGCATGGATGAAATAATCAATCCACCGTGTCAGATCCCCAGGGTCCACAGCATGCACTGACTAATCACATATGCAGCAACACTTGGCACTCTGTATGTTTTCTGGAAGTTAGTCCTTGGAAGTTCCTGTGGAACTACTTGGACCCGTAAGACAGCCAGAGTTATTTGATCTAAAGCAGGCAATTTCTGAGAAATAACGGACAAAGAGCCCTACTTAGACAGTCACATGCTGTCTAATGACAAACGGTCAGAGGCAGCTTCATGGAGCCTACTGTGGGCTTATGAAAAGAAACTTCAGCCTGTGAGTTACTAGATTGAGCATAGGAAGCAACACAGCACTTAGGGTACCTCTCTGACACTAACCTGCAGCCAATTGCTGACTCATTTCTTTATCTCAAGAGGAACAGGGATTAGAGTGCCTTTGCCAGGCTCTTGCTCCTGCCAGAGGACTGTGGGGGGGAAGGGAGTGTCTTTTTTGTTTCTTTCCTTTACTTTTTACTGGGGTTTAGTGATTTTTATTTCCTTAGTAAACAGCCCTGGTGAGATGCCTTTACCTTGATGAGACAGAAGTGGTTTCTCAGATGCCAGAGTAAATGCTGGACTGAAGCATACTCCCACTGACACCCATTTCTGGTAAAACTTCAGGTCAGTTCTTCCCTCTGCAGGTGATAAGCTGCCCTGCCAAGTCCACACTGTGTGGTGGAAAAACCATAGTCCTCCTGTTTTGAGTTCTGCATCTGCTTTCCTGCTTTTCTCAGGAAGCCAGGACTTTTGGACCAGTGTGTGAGTCTAAGCAGAACAAAGCATTGCTTGGGGGTAGACAAGGTTACTCCATGAGTAAAGGCCCTCACCACACAAGCCTGGTGAACGGAGAATCATCGATGGAGCCCACATGCTGAAAGAAGATACCCTTTCCTTCAGGTGGTCCTCTGACATGTGTGCCATGTTTTGTGTGTGCCCACCCACATTAAAAATAAAACCGAAGGAAAGAAAGAAAGAAAGAGAGAAAGAAAGGATCTCCCTAGACCCCTCAGTTAATAAAATATATATATATATATATATTATTAAAATATATATATATAATAAACAAGTATGTGGACTGAAGTTCAGATGCCAGAACCCACTAAAGTGTGAGGTAGGTGTGTTAGCCCTCCTCTAATCCCAGTAGCTAGGAGTTAGATACCTGAGATACTGAAGCAAGCTAGCTAGCCAGACTAGCCATCCTGGCATGTTCTGGGTTCAAATCAGAGACCCTGCCTGCGTCAGTGAGTGCTATGGAGAACCAGTGAGAACGATCCAGGCATCAGCCTCTTCTTCCCCACACATGTGCTTCTTCCCACACATGGAAACACAAACATGTCAAAATTTGTGTTTTTAGGGTGAAGAGAAGGCTTCTGCTTTACAGAAGTGTCTACATGGCAGGAGAGAAGCGGTCTATTCTGCTTTACAGAAGTGTCTACACGGCAGGAGAGAAGCGGTCTATTCTGCTTTACAGAAGTGTCTACACGGCAGGAGAGAAGCGGTCTATTTTCATGGGCCTCTAGCTTAAAGTATTTTAAGCTAGAGGCCCATGGTTTCAGAGTTTATATCTCTCATTAAAGTTTTTTGGGTTGACTCTTGTCCAGGGTGAGAGAGGTGGCCTAGATTCACTCTTTTGTGTGTTCTATCTAGTTTCCCTGGCACCATTTGTTAAAGGAACAAACAAATTTTAGAAGGAAGCCTTGTCCGGGGTAGAAGAAAGAAGACAGAGTAAGCTAGAGCCTAGCTAGAAATTCTGTGGAGAGATTATCTGTGAGGAAATTATCAACAGAGCTTAGAGAAAATAAAAACCCCAAAAAGACGGTGAAGAATCAGGCCTGTGGATTTCATTGCTGGGCATCTGAAAGGGATGGAATCATTGCCATTGAAACAGTAGCAGAAGTCAGTAATGTCTGAGGCAGACACAAATGTTCCTGATGTCACTAAGGACACCCTCATAGTAAAGTGGATATGATCTTCTTAAAGTAACACTTCTGGTTGTTTACATGCTAACTTGCTCTCCCTTTCTCAAGATAAGAGTGGACTTAATTAGAAATGTTTCCCTTTCCACAAAGATGGGGGTGTCACCTCACACCAATAAGTGGTTTTATGCTTAGATTTATATAACTGGGCATACGAATATGTTGAAACACTGGGAAAATTCTATCACTGTCTCAGAAAGAACGCTCACCTGTGTTTCAGTTTGTGCTCACTGGCCCATTACTGACAATGGCTAAATATCAGAAAGCCACTGTCTGTTCTTCATGATGATGTCCTGGTTAAAATTCCCTGTGTCGAGGATGATGTCTTTTACCACTGAAAGATGCTTCCTGTGATTTATATATGATATTAAATAAAGAGCATTTAACACTAAACAAAATATGGATCCAGAGTTGAGGGAAAGATTCTTCTGAATCCTCAAGATGATACTGGTCCTCAATTTGTATATGTGTCATCACATCAATTTGTATGTGTGTCACCACAGAATGTGCATGATTACAAGGAAACACACCCTGTTCACCTTACCACAGAAATCAAACCCCTTAGAAGAAAGCAGTGTGCCTCACTCCACACACCATCCCTGCTTTGATATGGAACTGCCATACAATGGACCCTCAATAAGTACGTATGGGATGGATGGCTCAGTAAGAGCACATACAGATGTGCAGCTGCTACACGGTTCTAGGCTCAGGAATCTGTGATGCCTGGTGGGGGGTCTTGGGCTTCTTGATATTTCGGTTCAGGAAGACAAGGTTATGAAAGGGCAGCAGAGCCAATCCTCAACTCCTCTCTATACACTTTTAATCCAGTCTGACTGTAACCTTCTGCATTTGTGCTTTTAATCACTGAGGGAATGTGGCCATCGGGCTTCATGTGCATGCTGTTTGTGCAAGCCCAGAGCTGATGTCATTAATCATTTCCTGCTGGAATTATCCCTGGCCAGCTCCTCTGTGGCATTTTCCTTTGTGATGTCACAGATGCAGAAGTGTGGCCTATCTTTGCCAACCATAGACAGGTTCCCAACATGACTCAAGTGTCTGACCTAAGGTGGGACTCATGGTGAACTCTTGACCAGCTGCAGTGACATCCAGTTAGGCTGGGTTAAGATTTGAAAATGGAATGTCACTTATAGCCTCACGTGTTTGGACACGTGGTCCCAGCTGGGAAGGTTGTGAAACCCTTAGGGGGTAGAGTCTCACTGGAGAAAATTACTCATTATGGCAGGCTGTGAGGCTTTAGAGGTCACTCCTATTTCTTGTTCACTTTGCTTCCAGAGTATAGCTGCAGTGTGACCAGCCAGCATCCTGCTTGAGATGGACTCTATCTAGACCTGCAAGTCAAAAACAAAGACCATAAACCAACACACACACACACACACACACACACACACACACACTTCCTCAAGTTAATCTTGTCACAATATTCTATCACAGTAACAGGAAAGTAACTAAGACAGTACTACACTCTTTCCTGCAGCTGTTTGACACCCTCCTAGTTAAGGGAATAAAAAGATGTGCTGAAGTGATTCAGTGAAACCCTCTACTCTCTCAGGAAAAGAAGAGGTAACGAGGCACCAAGCATTTTCTTTCTCTTGTCTAGAAGCACATTGGCTAACTGCCTACTCAGAACAAGCTATGGACAGAGAAAAGTCACCTCTGCTTAAGCCTTGGAAATCAGATTGTGTCCACCTGCAGCTAGGTATAGGCATGTCAAGATATAATACTCTTCCACCTTGGCAGCTAGCCTTTTTCCGAAGTCCAGTTGATGGGCAAGGACAGAAACAAAGGAGCCAGCTCAGAATGACCTGGACTTCTAGCCTCAGAAATACAGAGAAAACAGAAGAACTTGAATTAGGAAAGGCCATGGCCTTGGTAGATGAACTGTGGAGTCCAGTAGTACTCTGGGGGGGACACAGAGAGATGCCAGAACTCACAGTTTAAGAGAAAAAGCAGTCAGCCCTTGACAGTGTGCTCCTGGCTCCTTCCCACTCACTTTTGCAGGCCTGTGTTTTTCTTTTGGGTAGTGAGAGGTTAGGTAGAAAGTGAGTGTTCCAGACGTGGTTTTCAAAGGCCCCATAGGTAAGGACAGCACATGGCTAGCGTGTAGGAGTATAGACACTGTCACACGGCTTCTACCAGCTGTTCCTCATTCTTCTGCATGGGTCAGAAAATGGTCATGTGGCATTGTTCTGAGTCTGTCTGGTCCCCCAACACACTCTTCTTAGTCAGTATTCTTGACCAATGCTTTCCCTGTTGGAGCATTTGCCATTTTCTCCCTGTGACTGTTAGAGTACATTGCTGTGAAGGTCAAGGCAATGGAAGCAGGGGAGGCTAATGTCATTTCCTTCCCCAACTCTGTTTCCTTGCCTCCAACTGTTATCTCTGCACTTCCTACAGCAGAGAATGTGGAGCTGGAAAATCCTCATGAACTATTTTCATTCGAGGAAAAGGTATTCGGAAGAGGAATCTTTCCAATTACTCTCCATAGAACGTCATCACTTGACTATGTAAGTAGTTTTTCTAGTGGAGCTATGGGCTCCAAAGTCCTGGGCCCAAGTCTGATGCAGGTACTCGTGGTATCTTTCTGGGAAGTGCATCACCTGCTTCCTATCAAGTCATCATTTAACCGTGTAACCAAGGAAGGCCTGGGCAAAACGAAGCAAAACAAAAAACCTCATGAACTAATGGTTGAAAGTCATTGAGAACTTTCATCTGAAATAAATATATATATTCATACTCATACTGTATATTGGCAAAACAGTTGAAACTCAGAAAATGTGCAGTCCAAGCATGGCTGAGACAGACAGAAGTGTGGTAAGAAGCTGGGAGTGCCAGTCCTGCCATGGTTGTCTCTAAACACATGGCTTCACACATGCACCAACGAAAGGCTGCCGGCAGACCTTTGCAGTAAGATTGAGGAACATGTCAATTTATCTCAGAATCTTCTTCTAACCACTGCTGGTCACGTTTAGAACCGAGGATCTCAGGGCACAGAAATGATCAAGCTATTTATTTCTCACAATCGTGTTTGAAATTAGCTTTAAAAAAAGGTTAATAGTCAAAGGCCCTGAATAAAAAGATTTGGATATATACACTATAAATATATATAATGTAAATATATATTATGTAATTATTTTAGTTTGGGTTTTTACTACTGTGAAGAGATACCATGACCACGATAACTCTTAGGACAACATTTAATTGGGGCTGGCTTACATTCAGAGGTTTAGTCCATTATCATCACAGAGGGAAGCATGGCAGTGTGCAGCAGACATGGTGCTGGAGAAGGAGCTGAGAGTTCTACATCTTGATCCACAGGCAGCAGAAGTAACTGTGCCACACTGGGAGTAGCTTGAACATATAAGACCTCAAAGCCTGCCCCTACAGTGACAAACTTCCTCCAACAAGGCCACACCTCCTAATAGTGCCACTCCGTATGGGCCAAGCATTCAAACACATGAGACTATGGGACTAAACCACCATAATATATATGTATATATTACATAAAAATATTCTCTTTACACTGTGAGATTTTGAATGGATTGAACAATTAAGATAAAGTGACATCACACAGCATCCAGCACAGCCAGTGAGGCACCAGGAACCAAGGCCGTCCTTGGGACTTACAGACAGCATTTCACTTGGGTGCTTTCTCAGTTTGATATCAGTTCATGAACTTCCCAGTTCAAATAAACAAACATATGCTGTTGACCTTTGACAATTTTTAAACTGTAAGGTTTTCTGTAAGTCTAGAACACACAGAGATTGGCAAGCTTCTTACTGTGTGGATACATTTTGTGTAAACAACTTTGTTCTGTAGAGTTTTACTGCTAGTTGATAAAATCATGGGGCTTGGTTTGGTTTTTTGTTTGTTTGTCATTTCTTTTGAAGCTCCTGCGACTCTAAGTCACTCTATATAACTAGAAAAGCTTTGGGGAATCGAATCCTAATCCCAGCATGTTTTTCTTGTTCATGTAAACCTTTCAGTTGCATGTGGGAGACAGAGCAAGCAGAAAGCTGTAAGGGCTTAAGTTTCAATTGTCATGTCACACACGCCATCTGAGAAGGGATTGGCATGCTTGTGTTTGTAAGCTAAAGCATGCATCTCTGTTTAAGCATCTTCTTCCTTTTCTCCTTCATGCCTGTGTGTTTGATTTGCAGAGTCTGGATTAGGATGGAAGCTGAGCTGTACTGAAGCTCAAATTGTTTAATTTGCTGCCTGTGTGCTGGTTTTCTAGGTTAGCCTCTGACTCAAGTTGTTCTCAGCACCAATACCAATGCCGAAGTCAACAGAACTTACCAAAGCTATTTATTTAGAGCTGTAGGAGTCAAGTTTAACCTCTAGAAAATGGGGTTGGGGGTATACTGGCTAGTTTTGTGTGTTAACTTGACACAAGCTGGAGTTACCACAGAGAAAGGAGCTTTGGTAGAGAAAATGCCTCTGTGAGATCCAGGTGTAAGGCATTTTCTCAATTAGTGATCAAGTCCCTTGTGGGTGGTACAATCTGTGGGCTGGTAGTCTTGGGTTCTATAAGAAAGCCAGCTGAGCAAGCCAGGAAAAGCAAGCCAGTAAGCAGCATCCCTCCATGGCCTCTGTATCAGCTCCTGTTTCCTGACCTGCTTGAGTTCCAGTCCTGACTTCCTTTCATGATGAACAGCAGCATGGAAGTATAAGCTGAATAAACCCTTTCCTCCCCAACTTGCTTCTTGGTCATGATGTTTGTGCAGGAATAGAAACCCTGACTAAGACAGAGGGTATATGATAGGTTTTTGGTGGGGAGGGTGGGTTGAGTTTTTGCTTGTTTGTTTGTTTGTTTGGTCAAGAAGCATCAGCAGCTGAGATCTGCTAAGGAGAAACCATAGTACCATATTTCTGCCCCCCTCCCAGTGGCTATTATCCAACAATCATTGTATCTGCAGTTATATTGTAAAGAATCCATTGGAAGATTAAATTTAAATGGACTCACAGAGAGCTGAAAGGGGTTTTTTCCATTCTCTGAAGCTGAAGACTGAATATGTATGTGTTTGCTTCTCCAAAGGTCACAGTTTGTGGAGTGAAGTATATCGGTCAGCTTTTGCTGAATAAGAAATACCCCAAATACTTGTTGATAAAAACAAACAAACAAAAAACCCTGTGCAGACAGCTTGTAGTCCTACAAGTCTGTAGCCGGAGTTACTGGCATGGAGATCTAGGATTAATTGACTGGGCTCAGCAGGACAGACTAGACCATTCAGCTCAGCTATGGGGAAGGTGGGTAGACCAGGTGCAGGAGCTTCACACTCTCCCATGGGCTCTCTGCCCACTCCTCCTGAAAACACGGTTCTTACTCCTTCTCGTTTACTTTCCCTTTCTCCTCTACATTCCTTTCAGGGATTTTTTTTAATCTGGATCACATTGGAGCATCCTAAGTGCAATGTTTTAAACAAGATTGCCTGGATTTTCTTAAGGCCAGTAGTACAGAAAGCCAACATTTCCCCTGAAAAGGGCTTAACAGTCCTGCGAGCTGTTGTACTTTTTTCTTTGTGGCCATTAGTCCCAGATGCCTCCAGGAAGGAGCTACCATCCAAACAGACTAATTTATTAATTAATTAGATAGGCAGATGATTAAATATTGATGGCTAAATGCATTAGCATTTTTATTGAATTCATTGCTTTTTATTTTTATTCTGTTTCCTGTATGTCTCTGATGAGCTAATCCCCAACAATGCTGTCCTTGGAAACTTCCTTCTGTGGCTGATGTAGGACAGCACTCATAACTCTGTCCCTGCTGGGTGCACCCTGGCTGTTCCTCCCCTGTTCATCAGAAAGCTTGGAGTGACTGATGGCAGCTTTCTCCCACACAGGATGTTTTGCCCCAGTTGTTCCGGTAAGGCTGCAAAGTTGCAAAGTAAAGTGTACTGGCATTGTGAAGAGCACACGACCCAGGGGTCAAAGCTCAAGGGCATCATTCTTCTCTAACCCAACAACAGATGCTCCAATCTGAATTATCCATCCAGAAGGAACCTGTGAAGGACAAAATCAAGGCTGACGTCTGCCCATGATGCTAGAAGACCTGTCTGAACAAGCTAGTATCCAAACTCTACCCAGCGCTCAGTGGGGATAGCACTGGGAGCATAGATGAAGAAGGGAAAAGTTCAACACTGTCTTATCTTCTGAGGGGTTGGGGAGCACCCACTGGTAACCAGATGGTAGAATTGGTACTAGGAGATTCCCCAGAATTTCCCCCCAGGAAATGAAATAGCTGAAATTATGTAAAGCTTGTTAGAAGAGTTGGATGTGCCCAGGGATGGAGTGGTATTAGTTGAGTCTGATGAGATTACCAGTGTGAAACACAGTCAGAAGCATGGGCAAGAGCTTCTGAAAGGAGTGTAGAATGTAAGACCAAAGACACAGTTAAAGAAATCATGAGATGCCCTGCCTTCTACAGCATGTTTGACCAGCAACCTTGAATGTGAAAAAGAATGGATAGTCCTCATTATCATATGTCCTGTCTGATAGTAGCTGAGTGCCCCATGCCTGAAAGACACTTGATAATAACATCTTTTAAAAAATCAACAGAGAGTGACGCCTGGCACTCCAGTTTTGCCTAATTGATTATGGTTCCCTTATGGACTCTACTTTGTTCAGGCCTAGCTTTTCCAACTGTAATGACGATATCCGTATTAGCAAGCACAGTGCCCTGGGAAGGTACAAAAATCACAAACCCCCAGATCTGATAACTTTATAAAATCAGTTAAAGGCTCCAGCTGTCTGAACCTATGCCATTTGCTTTTTATGAAGAAAAAATTCCATACAACACATAGAAGAGTTAACTCCTCATTCATACATGTTCACTGGATGCCTGTGAGACCCATGAGAAAGCCCAGGCCTGGGACTATTGAATGAACTCATGCATCACTGGGAAATCAGGGAAGGCTCAGACAAGTTCAACCCTCTCCAACCTTAACCACTGTCAACTAATCCAATCCTTGTTCCATAGTCAGGGCAAACTCTCTGAATGACAAGGACCCAGTTCTATTACAATTCCAGGCAGCCATTCTATATCCCCCATCAAAATCGTCCAGGGTTCACAGGCTAAAGACCACATCAGACACTTGACACTGGGGACTGAGCTCTAAATAAAGTTCCAAACTTCAAATCTTGCCCCAGGGTTTTGAAATGTCACCCTATGGGATATCTCTGAGACTCAGTTTCCTCATAGTAGAAATGAGATTAATTGAGTGCAGCTTTTATATAGGTAAAGCTAAGTAAGCCACTGATGGTAGGTAAAATGTTTAAATCCTAAATATCTGATCACACTTATGAGGTCCAAAGTCCTTGAATTCTACGGCACACTTCTGTCTAAACTATTTTTGGTATTTCTTATTTGTGTGTGTATACACTGCATATATAGCCATGTTCTATTGCATATCCTACACATCAGATGACTTAGTGTAGTCTCTAGAACTATTATCTACCCAGAAATCTGGTATGAAGAAATCTAGTTTAAGAGAGTTTCTCATCATATCGTATCAAAAGTACATGAGACTGTGTTCTCAAGACATGGAGAGTGTGCACATGAATTATCTCCATCCTAAGGCTTTTTGTATTAACAATAAAAATAAAAATTTAGATTATAAGACTGGTAGAAATGAATTAGACCAAACTATAAATATTTTGACCATCTTTCTACTAAATAAAAGCTTGAGGGTTCCCTTAAATCTTATTTTCTGTAAGATTATGGGTTCAGTCAAGAATGTGCATTCAGAGACGGTTGCCAGGTGACACTCAGGCTGCCTTTCTTGGGGACAACATGTGGAGAAGTGCTTCTAAAGAGCTCCTTCTTCAGACTCCATGGGTTATGCCTTCTAGATCTTAGGCTTACATAACACAGATCTTGTTAAAATGGGTGGCACCACAAAAGACTTGTGGTGGCCATAGTGTGCTGGGAAGGAGTCGGTAAAAGAGCTAGCTCTGCTCATTCCATTTTTTTTCCCACTTGGTGGCTTCTTTCAGGAATCTCTTAATCCGTGTGGGTCTTTGAGCTGGTTTTTAGCAGAATTCAAGCTCTGCAGTAATTGGTGAGCCTTCCTGCAGGAACAGGATTGAGCCTGCAGCAAGCATTCAAAGAGTCAGAGAAGAAACAAGAAACAAATCTTTGGATTTGAGCAAACTGCATATAACTTATGAAATTTAGAAACCAAAGAAGAACAGCAAAGGCAGTCTCAGTGCTTGTGATTATTAAAAACCTGTAACTCTGACTGTTAGCAAAGGTTAGTGCTTTTCTTCATAGACTGAAAATGTTCCAGATGCTTCCTTTATTTCCTTCTCCTTGAATTTAGCTACTTTAGTGGTTCCTCAACTTAAGTGTGCACCCAGGCCACCTGGAGGGCTGGTCAAAGTGCAGCTTGCTGCTTTTCCTTCTTAGGGTTTCCAGTGCAGTCAGTCTGACATGGGATTCAGGAACGTGCACTCACAGCAGGTTGTGTTCCATCCCAGTGCCCTCTCATGTCCCACCCACCCACCCACTCCCCATTCCTGGAGTGAAAGCAGAAATGGCCAAGAGGACAGAGGAAGAATGGAGTAGGCTCTTGGTGGCTTTGGCTGACAGCCTGCCCTGCCTAGTAAGTCCCCACCCTCAACATGTCCCCTGGGTTAATTAATTGATTTCCTTTTCCTTTTCTTTGCATGAAGCCATACAGAACTGTCCTGTCTGATTGAGCAAGGCTTCATTGTCAGCACTCTCTGGGGACCACTAGGACAATGGCTGCATGAGTTGACAATGTAGTCAGGAATCCAGTGTAAGGCATTGTCATTTGACTTGGGAAATGCTGAGGTCAGTTTCTGTTCAGCACCCTACCTACAGAATTATGTCCATGGCATACCACACTTAGCCATGTAAGACAGATAGGTCGGCAAGTGACAGCTTGGCTTTGAAGCCCTAAGTTGGAGCATATTTTCCCTCTTGTCTGACATTTAGTAATTAATGCCCACGCATGACATGCTTTAGAATCAAAAGCCTCAAGAATTCTACAAAGGGAAGACATTATCTAGACCAAGACTTTAAAAGAAAAAGTTAGATGTATTTATATCTGCAATTGAAGGTTGATAATGTTAACTAATGTTGGCTTTCTGCTTCTGCTATGTTATTGCCCTTTGTATCACATGCCACAGGTCAACAAAACTGGGGCAGGCTGTAAGTCTCAGGACTCACAAGGGAAAGGAGTTTGGACAATGATGGAGAAAGACTAGTTACGGAATAAGGACAGGTTTGTAGTGAGCGGACAACTCTGCTTAACTCCCTGCCGTAGGCACAATCTTTATCTAACCTGATCCTGACGGGTGTTTGGTGAATGAGCCATGTGGCTTCTTATTGACCATTTTCTCCAGTCACACGGAGAACTTGTAGAAGACTCTCACTGGATGTATAATACTAAGAATAGTGTCTGACACCTAGGTAGCTCTGTATTGGGTGGCATGAGACTAGTCATGAGACAGACAACTCCCAAGTCAGCTGCATGGCCTCACAGGGTTAGCTTCCCTCCTACAGAACAGGGTGGCATGTCTCCTCTCCTCATGTGTATGGTATACACCCTCTGCCAGTTCCCATGCTGTGTCACTGTTCTGAAATATCAGTGGACATCAATCACAGGTTTCTGTAGAGCATCAAGACCTTTTATTTGGTGAGTTAGGCTTTGTGCTCTTGTTCCCAAAGGCAGTGATGGGAGAAACATGAGCTTGACTTCATCAAATGCCTCCATTTTAAGGAGCAAGCCTTCTTGCCTTCTCTCTCTCTCTCTCTCTCTCTCTCTCTCTCTCTCTCTCTCTCTCCTTTTTCAATCTGTACTTTTTATATATGTTTCTCTTCTACACATTCCCCTTGAAAACATGGCCTTGCTTGCAGGTTAGGCATCTTGCCTATCTGCCATCCTCCTATTGATTTGCTCTTTTGCTTGGTTATCAACTGAGAAAAAAAGAATTCAATTTCTCTACTGAACTTTCTGTGCTAGCATTTGCTTTGGTGGTGGGACAGCATGGTCTCCATGTACGGACCGTACATGTCCAGCCTGTTCCTTATCAGTCAGCCTAGCTCTACACAAAACATGTGGAGGTCATTTACTCCTCAGAGTATGGTGGTAATGCTGTCAGCCTTAAAGGTTTATGAGTTTTCAAATGAGGCTGAGAAATGGCCTTGAAGAGTCATTTATTTCTATATTCTAGCAGTTGTTATTGTTGGTCTTGCCAACCCTGTATCTAGTGAGTCTGTCTTCAGCACTGCTTCTCTGGTTTATGGAGATTTAACCTGCTCCTGTTTGTAAGGACTTTCACATTTTGTTTGTCTTTCCTGTCTTTTCATCCATTTCCAGTTCAGCAACTAATAAGCATACTGCTTGTTATTTCCAAGTCTGACCCATGTAATGTGAGCAGGACAAGCATCTCAGGCACTTCTGAGCAGTCCTAATCCAACTTCACAATTCCCTAGCCATGATTTTCTGCATCCAGTTAAGGATCTCATAACCTCGGGCATTGCTTTCCACTTCCCTAGCGGACATAGTATCATGGAAAGAATGTCAGATTGGCATCTAGTCTCAGGTTGTTAGAGCCCACACTGTACCACCCTCGGGCACACACTTGACTTCTCTAGGGATGTTTTCCCCTCTCTGTAATTGTAATGATCCTAATTATTCCCCTATTATATATTAAGTAGAATATAAAGGTAATGGGAGGTTCCCCAAGCTGCTGTATGTTTAGCTTCAATACACAGTGGCCTTCGGTTTCCATTGTAGACCTCCGATAGGGCGGTGCGTGTACTTGAGTTTGACCATTTCGTTCACCTCCTTTGTTGATAGGCAATGATGAGGCTAACATGAGCAGGCAGCCAGCCTGGCTTGTATATGATGCCTGGCACCCACGCTTGTTCTCTGTCTTGGCTCTGCGTTTGTTGAGTTGCAGAGTGTTCAGAAAGGCCTGGGATCCCTTCTGTCTCTATGGAACTGTGCTCTGACTATATTGTAGACAGAAACTTAATCCAGCTGCCACTTGGGTAGCACTTACAAAACTGCCTGGCATGCATGAGCAGCACAATGTATGCACTTTCTAGAGGCCTGGCTGCAGAGGGACAGTCAGAAGAATCAAAAGTCGCTGTTGCATGATCAAGCAGGAGAAATCTGCCTCCCAATGTTGGACAGCTGTCACCAGGTTGATGATTTTTCTTTGTTCTACTTGGGCTGTCATTTAAAGATTGAGTCTTAGCTAGTCCCCTCTGTTCCAAGGGCCTTCATCTTTGAGGTAATCTTACATAATCCCCTGTGTCTTAACCACTTTATCATAGTAGGACACTTGAATAAAAGCCACATAGGGTTTTAACAGGAATTCCTTTGGTTGGAGGCCTTGTTTCTCCCTCCATACCTGTTTGACCACCACTTCAATCCACCCATCAGGTGATTTGACCCAAACAGATTTGAGAAGAGGCACTTGTGAGCTGTCCTGCTGTCCATGAAGAAATATGACCTGCTTTTGTCAGACTTGAAGATAGCAGTGCTGCCCAAGACTTCTAAACAGCTAAATGGTTTTGCTCTGAGTCACAGGTTAGATATCTGGGTTGCAGTCTAAGTCTAGCCTGCCTTTAAAAGTCTCTCTTTTATTTTGTGGCATGCATTTAACTACCATAATTGTAAATAAAGGCTACATAGGTACTCAGAATAAAAACTTTTTAATCATTAAATAGATGATGCTCAATGGTTCCTTAGAAAGTTCTTTTTGTTATAAACAAAACAAGAACAACAGAAACAACCAAAAAGCTTTCTATTTTCAGGTTAATGGGAAGGAGGTCTGGAGTTGCTGCCTCTCTGGTCACATTTAGCATGATTCAGAGGAAAGACCCCTCTTCAGCAGCCTCCTCAACCGATAGACACATACTGAAGTTTTCAAAAGAAGAATTTTTGGAAATTTTAGAATTTTCTAGTCCAGTTTCTTCATTTCTTTGAAAAACTTGAAACCCATTACTCTAGAGAACTTTAGCCAAGGGAAAAAGGAGAACAAAAGCAAATTTTCAAACAAACAAACGGTAAAAGAAAAGGAGGATATCTAAATGTTGCCTTTTGACATGATTATATTTTATTCACAATAAATATTCTTCTATGTTAGTCAGTTGAATGTATTCTGTTTTTAGTTGTCCACCTAGTTACAGATGCTGACAGGCCACAGTGACATTTCAGAACAAGTGCACAACGTCCACCTTGGTCAGGTCTGGTAACTGGCATGTCTGTCACCAGACATATTTCATCTTTTTGTCCTTACAACATGCAAAATCTTCTCTACTGGCCATTTTCAAAAATCCAGTTCATTATTTATAGGTATTTTTAGATCATGTCTTAGTTAAGATTTTAATGCTGTGAAGAGACACCATGACCAAGGTAACTCTTAATATTGGGACAGAATTTAATTGGATTGTCCTACCGTGTCAGAGGTTCAGTCCATTATCATCATGGCAGGAAGCATGGCAGTGTCCAGGTAGACATAGTGCTGGAGAAGGAGATGACAGTTCTGCATCTTGGTCCAACTTCAGCCAGGAGAGTACTAACATCCTCAGGCAGCTAGGAAGACGCGCTCTCAAAGCCCGCCCCCACAGTGACGCACTTCCTCCAGCAAGGCCACATCTCCTAACAGCGCTACTCCCTCAGCCAAGCACATTCAAACCACTGCAGATCACTTGACTTTTTTATTGTTGAGTGGAGTTGCTTCTATAATTGAGAAACAAATTGCTTCTCAGATGAGTCTTTGAAAACACTTTTCGTCCCATGTGTTGCCTCTTGACCGTGGTGTTTGCTGTGAGTTGCAGACAGAGCTTTCAGCCCAGCATACTCCCATTAGTCAGTTGTTTGCTCTTGGTGCCTGTCCTCTTGCGGTTACAACCCAAAAATACGTTTTAAAAAATTCAGTGTCAAACACTGAGCCACAAATGAGACATCTATACTCCCACGTCCCTACCAAGACTCAGTGGTGATCTCAGAAGAGGGAGTGGACACACGGACAGACGGTAAGAAGCAGACCATGAGGAGGGATAGAGAGAAAGTCTTCTCTGGCTGGGCAGGGCCATGAATGGCTGAGCTAACAGTGGTTGTCGTTGGTGTATTAGACCTGCACTAGATTAAGCCGGAGCACTCTAGCACAGAATTAGAAGAGGTTCACAAGCCTCTCCTGAGGGCTGGGTAAAACTGATGGCTTCTTGGGAGGAGAGGGTCCGCTAGATAGTTTTATGTCAGCCTGACACACGTGGAAGTTATCTGAGAGGAGGGACCCTCAGTGGCAAAATGAGAAGAGGCCTCCATAAGATCAACCTTTGGGCATTTCCTTAATTAGTGATTTATGAGAGAGGCTGTTTGAACCTTGAAAAAATGTCATCTGTCTGGAAGGTCTGCACTTGGTGCTACATGAGCGTTTGCAGCTGCACAAACTGTGGTCCTAAGACACTCCTGGCAAACTTGGAGTTTTTACTTTTGATTATGGCTAGCCATGGTCCAAAGGGACTGAGATTTCTGAATTGTCTGCTCTCCCAGGCAGTAAGGACAAGATAACATTGGTAATTGGAACCTTTCCAAGCTCCAATTAATTTTGTGTAATGATTGAATAAAAGTAGCTGAGATGAGCGAGTCGGGTCAGTCTTCTTTTTCCAAGAAGGCTGGAACCCTCGGCTCCTTCAGAAAATGGAGTCTTTAGCATCTTAGTAAGATTTTTCTCTGCTGGGCAGTGGTGGCGCATGCCTTTAATCTTGGGAGGCAGAGGCACAAGGATTTCTGAGTTCGAGGCCAGCCTGGTCTATAGACTTAGTTCCAAGACAGTCAGGGCTATAGAGAGAAACCCTGTCTCGAAAAACCTAAATAAATAAATAAATACCAAAAAAAGATTCTCTCTCTACTTCAGCACTTATGACCACATTAATCATTAGCTGAGCAAGTAGCACCCCTGCATGGCCTCCATATCAGCTTCAGTTTCCAGGCTCTGGGCCTGGTTAAATTCCTGTCTGACTTCCTTCACTGACAGATGACAGTGTGGAGGTGTAAGCCAAATGAGCCCTGTCCTCCCCAACTTGCTTTTTGGTCATGTCTGCATCACAGAAACAGCGATCCTGACACAGCTTTTTTAAGGCTTCCCTTAGTCTCTGAACGGGGATGGTAAGAATGGACCTTGTTACTTTGTTATTTTGTTACTAATCACAGAGGAATTGACTGCCTATTCTCCCTGTAGAGCAGAATGGAGGCTGTTTCTATCGTAAACAGCCTGTATTGTGTTCAGATTTTCTTTTTCATTGAGGTTGTTTATCATTATGGGATACTAGAATTTATCAGCTTCTTCTGTATCTACTGAGGTGATGTTGTTATGCAATCTCTCAGCTGTTCCTATGATACATTTATCAGTGTGTACCTATTCAACTAGCATTGCATACCTGAGTAAATGGCACTTGAGTATAGTGTGTAGTCCTTTATATGTTTTTAGGGACAGTTTTCTAATCTTTTGTTGTCAACATTTATACTCATATTGTTCAGGGATATAAAATAGATGCTCTGTGTGAGTGTATGTAATTCTCATAGAGTGTGTTCAGAAGGACTGCACCTAGTCCTGTATTTCACAACAGAGTAGACTTCACGATGCATTTGGTAAGATTTGGCAGTGAAGCCACCTGTTTTCTTCCTTTTCTTGTTTGGAGACTTTGTGGTTCTAGTTCTCATTACTGGTTCAGTCTGTTAAGTTTCCTATTTCCCCATTTCAGTGTGATAGCTGTGTGTATCTAGAAATTAACCCAATTCTTCCAGGGTTTCCAATTTGCTAGTTCATAGCTTTTGGTCACTATCCCTCATGATCTTGTAATATATTTTATAAAGAGAGAGAATATATATGTGGGGAAGAGAATATATATAATATATAATATATGATATATAATATATCACATATATATTATATTTATATATCCTCTCTATATATGAAATATATTTACATATTATACATATATTATATATATAATATATTTATATATCCTCCCTATATATCAGTGATATCAGTTGTAATATCTCCTTTTTCGTCTGATTTTATTAATTTCTCTTTTTTGTCATCTAGTTAGTTAAAAATTTGACAAGTATATTTATCATGCAAAAATTCATTTCTTGGGGAATATTGTTTTGTATTTTATTTTCATTATTTCATTTATTTCTGCTCTGATACTTTTCTTTTTTCTTTTTTCCCTTCTATTTTAGGTTTGGTTCATCCTTGCTAGTCCCATGGGCTTATCATTAAGATATTGACTTGCATGTGAAATATAAGATTGCTTTTTCAATATCTATGAGTAATTGAGTTGAATCTGTAGACTGTTTTTGGTAGAATGGTCATTTCTACTCTATTTGTCTTGCCAGGACATGAGGAGTAGGGGCATCGTTCCACCTTTTGGTACCTTTGCTTTCCTTTTTCCAGTGTCTCTGAATTTTCACTCCATAAGTCCTTCAATACTTTAGTTAGATTTATTCTGTATTTGAGGCTATTGTGAATGATACTGTTTCCCTGATTTATTTCTAAGTGTGTTTGTCATTTGTGTATGGGAAGGCTACTGAGTTGGAGTGTCGATTTTATATTCTGCTAATTTCTTTACTGTATTTAACAGCAAAGTAGGAGTTTCTGGTGGGTTATTTTTTTAACATATAGAATCACATCATCTGCAAATAAATATAATTTCATTTTCTCCTTTCCTGTGTGTATCCCCTTTTCTTCTTTACTTGTCTTACTGTTCTAGCCAAGACTTGAAATGCTCTGTTGGACAGGACTGTGGAGAATGGACATTCTTATCTTGTTCCTGATGCTAGTGAAATGCTTTGAATTTCTCTCCTTAGGGTGCTGTTGAATGCGGGCTTCCTGCTGCTGATTGCCTTACTATGTTGAGGTGTGTCCCAGGAGCCTGCTCTCCTAGAACTTTTATAATGAATGGATATTGGATTTTGTCAAAGGTCTTTTCGGATTCTAAAGAGACGACCATGTAGCTTCTGTCCCTCTGTTTTTGAAGTTGATTATATTTTTAATTTACATATATTTAGCCATTCCTATATCTCTGTCATGAAGCTGATTTGACCACAGTGAATGATCTTTTTGGTGTCTTAACTCAACTTTGGGAGTGTTTTATTAAGACTTAGCATATAAGTTTATCAGAGATTTTCTTTTCTTTTCTTTTTTGTGTTTTTCTAGTAGGCCTTTACCTGGTTTTGGGATCAGGGTAATATTGACTTCATAAATGGGATTCACAAATGTTCCTTACTTTGTATTTCACAGAATAGTTTTGGGAATATTGAATCCTTTGAAAGTCTGGTACAACTTTGCACTGGATGCATCTGTTTTTGGCTTTAGTTGGAGATATTTAGTTACTGCATTTGTCTTAGTAGGTGTTATGAATCTATGTAAATGAATTACATCATCTTGATTTAACATTAGTGAGATATATATATATATTTCTTTTAGGTATATTTCTTTTAGGTTTTCCAGTTTGGTGGAATATAAACTTTTTAAAGTGTTGTATTATGATTCATTGAATTTCTTCAGTATCTTTTGTAATCTCTCCCTTTTCCTGTTTTTTCTTTCTTTTTGTTGTGTTTAATTTTCTGTTTGTTTTGTTTTGTTGGTTGGTTGGTTTTGAGGCAGGGTCTCATATAGGCAAGGCTGACCTTGAGCCACTAATCCTCCTTGTCTGATCCCCTCAGGCTTACAGGTATGTACCACCATGTCCAACATTCATTCTTTTCAGGTTTTAAGCTGTTTGATCTGGTAGCTGCTCTGAACTCTTCACTTTTACTTGCATATTTTATGCATCTTCTTCTGTCCCTGCTCTTTCAGCCCTTATGTGATTATTTTATATATTTATCTGACCCTTATGTGATTATTTTATATATTTATCTGACCCTTATGTGATTATTTTATATATTTATCTGACCCTTATGTGATTATTTTATATATTTATCTGATCCTTATGTGATTATTTCTCCTCTTCTCCCTTTCCTCATCTTTTGAGATAGCGACTCTCTACATGGCCCAAGATAACTTTAAGCTCTCAATCCTCCTGCCTCAACTTCTCAGTAGTTGGATTTTCAGACATGCAACAACATGGCTGCCTCCCTCACTACATCTCCTGCAAGGCAAGCAGACTCACCTGAGAGTCCCTGCGCTGCTCTTCACCCTCATGCCATAACAACCACCTCCAACTTCCTTTAACTGACACTCAAATGTGGCCTTCATTTAGGTCTTTTGGTTGGTTAGTTTTCTTGTTGCCATGACACAATGCCAGACAAAACTACCTAAGAAAGAAAGGATTCATGTGAGCTCCTAACTTAGAGACAGGCTATCACGGCAGGGAGAGTACATCTGCAGAAGCTTAAGGCCGGTGCTCGTACTGGAACTTCAGCCAGGAAGAAGACAGTGATAAACTCTGATTCCCAGCTTGTTTTTTCCTTTTTCTGTGGTCTTGGACTCTAGCCCATGGAATGGTGCCGTACACATTTAGGGTGATGTTTCCCTGGTCTTAGTAACAGCCTTTGGTGACACCTTTAATGAACACACACACACACACACACACACACACACACACACACACGGCTGTTTTTATAGCTATTCTAAATCTAGTCAATGTGACAAATAGGATTAACTCTTACAGTCTAAAATTGCCCATTCTATTTAAAACTGCAGTTCTCATTGTGAAAGTGGGAAGATGTTAAGAGCCAGAGGAACTGGGGGTTTGCTGTGAGCCTGTGTCTCCTAGCAAGGTCAGAAGCTTTACATCCCATACATGACCATCTAAACATGTGCAACAAGGACGACAACAACAGACATGATAGAGGGGATGGAAGAAGGACGCCGGACCTCCACCTTACACAAGGAACTATGAGCAACTAGGAAATGCTGAGTGGGACAAGCAGTCCTCCCAGGGAAGAGAACATTAATTAGTTGCCCTGTACCAAAGAATCAGTCCTGAGAACATAAGTAGAAGTAGCATTACACAAACTAAGCAGATTGTATTTAAGACTACATATGTATAGACATATTGCATGAAATAACAATCAATGAAAAAGAGGTTATGAATTTGAAAAATAGCCAAGAGTACGTGGGAGGATTTAGACAGAGGAAAGGGAAGAGGAAATAATGCAGTTATATTATCATCTCAAACTAAAGAGAAATAAAATAAAATTGCAGTTCTTCCATGGAAAACTGTCTTCCCATGGATTCTTTTTATGTTACTTGCTGTCTTTTAGCATAATTATCTATTATTTTTGTGTTGATGGGTTTTATCAGGATTTATTATCGAAACTATTCTGGTAGAATATGAAATCTAAAATGGACATTTTTTTCTTGTTTTATTTATTGCCATGTCCTATGTGCCCAGACTAGTGTCTAGTATCTCCTGGTCACTCAAAAAAATGTTTGTCAGTATGTGAATAAGTGGAGAGATAGGGAAACCATAATCATGTCAAAGTAGAAACAGTAAGTTGTTTTCAACAGTCTTGGCACACGGCCACCAAGTAAAGTCCATTATGCACACGGACAAACTTGAACAAATGTTGTTCCCACTTTCTGGAGGCTCACCTGAACCCAAGAACAAAGACCTGTATCCTGTGCACACAGACTCAGAGGCCAGGCTGTGGGCAGAGTCTGTTTCCATTTGACATGGGAAGTGACAGAGCTGAGGAGCTGAGCCAGATCAGCTGCCTGAGTTCACCTCTAGTTCAATGAGAAATGCACAATTCACCTCTGTTGTTTGTTTTCTAATAAGTGAAACTGATGCAGTTCTCTACAAAGTCTCTTTTCCTCTAAAGGATATAAAGACTTCGTCACTATGACCATGGATATGTGTACATGCTTCGGTTGAACCTCAAGTGCTCTCAGCTCCATTCTGCTTCTCAGACGAGGGCTCTGCTGTTGTGCCAGGGTTAAGATTTGTGTTCCCATTTGGTTCCATCTGTTCTACATCTCCAGTGTGATGTTGCCCACCTCTTGCCTTGCTCTATTAGTGACCAGATGGACTTCTGGGAGACAGCATCCATCACCCAAGGCTCTACAGTTTCTTCTAACTGTTGCAATACATGAAATTGGATCACCGTGGCTTCTTGCTTCTTGCTTAGAATACCCCGTGCATCATAAAAGGGGAATCAGCTGCCCATGTCTCCTCTCCTCACACTTGCTGGCAGTAACCCATCCTGAAGCCAACAAGGAATGAGAGGTAGGATTTTGGCCACAGTAGAGTAGGGATAGTTTACCTCTGTTCCACAATGTCATATCGTAGCCATAGTTGACAGTGCTCAAAAACCATCATAGGCTTGATGGCTGGAGTACCAAACCACATGGAGGATTCCTGAGTTTCATGTCTGACTTCACAGGAGTCCAGGGTGATACAGAGGTTGGGGCTCTGGACAGGGTCTCACGCCCCTACACACACACACACACACACACACACACACATACACACACTTCCTCACAGTATAGACACCTCAAGCAGTCAGACTTTTTATTTTCTTAACTGCATTTTTATGTATTTATTTCATGTAGGTGTGGGGCAGGTATGTCAGAGGACAACTGGTGGGAGTCATTTCGCCACTTCTACTATGTGGACACCAAGCTTGAACTCAAATATGGCAGCAAAGCCATCTCAACCAGCTCCTTATCTGGTAGCTTTAGTATACTTGTCCTGGTAGATGATGCATAGCTCTTTATGATTTAGCCTAAGAAATGGCCTGGCACTATGTCTGCTATACACAAACAGTCATAGCTGAGCTCCAATCAAGGGGAGAAGAGGGGCCTCCCCCTCACTTTGGGGGGGGGGGGGAGCGTGTCAAAGAAATAGTCCAGCTGGTGATCTTTATAGTACTACAACCTGCCTGGAAAGCAAGACAGTGGCTAAGCTCATCCAGTGATGGCCTCCCAACACATCGAAGTCAGTTGAGAGACCATCGGGCCTGATTTTAGTATAGAAAAGGGCAAAGACACAGTGATACCTGGCTGGTACCACTCCTCCCCAACTCTAGGCAGACTGAAGAGGGATGCATAAAGATCCTTGCATAGCACATAGGACAGATTATTTATCACAGACTTTCTCCCCACAGGTGAGAGAAACAACTAGACTCACATTTATTTGATGTATGAAGGACTATGCTAAGACTTCACATCCATTTTCTTTAGTACTTGCAACAGCCTTGTAATATGGATGTTGTTATTTCTGTTTTACAAATGAAAAGTGTAGCTCTAAGCCATTAAGCACCATGACACATTTGCAAGGCTAATAAATAGTAGAAACAAGATCTGAACCTACTGCTGATTGTCTCCCAGCACTGCAGTCCCTTTACAGAGTGGCTTTTCACCCTCTAGTTCTTGATATTACTATTTTCTTAGAAAAATGGGAGGTAAGGAAAATAGATCAAACAGTAGCTGCATAGAAATTGCAATTAAGTGTTAATTGCTTGGAAGCAATGATCAGATTAATAGAGAGGCCAGCTCTGTTCAGAAGGGCTTCAGCAGCTTTATAGCTAGCACCATGATTCCAGGAGAAAGAGAGAACTTTGAAAATGGGGGTGAGGATCTTAAAGTTGTGTAACTAACAAGGAAAGGAATAACTTGAAGGGTTCAACTTACATAGAGCTTAAACACTTCTTCCCAAACGTTCTCTTTCAGAAGTAATAGGCCACAGTGCTGTTGTTCTCGCTGACTCTGCTGGGTCTCTGTGAATGCAGACACAGTCACTGTTGGGTGGAGACCATCAGGTCTTCCAACAGGCTCAAGGGACAGCACTTCCTACGTACCATCCTTGCATTGGGGGGGGCATCCATTTTATCTTCCAGGGTAAACAGATAAATGGGAATAAGGAGCATATTAGCTCAAACAACCAGTTCTGCTTGTTTTTGTACAGAGTCTTTATGATTATAGCCACAAGCAGAAGATCAGAGAGTAATGTAGGTGATTAGCTCCCCTCAGAAGATGAACTCATCGGGAAAACTGCGCCCAGAACATGAGTTTCCCCAGAAAATGAGAAATTGCTGAAGATGAGCCCTTTCTAACAGGTCATCCCTAAAAATGATCTCCCTTTGAAAAAGTGTTCTTCCTGGGAGAGGAGAGGCTCTTTATCCAATGGGAGTAGATAGCCAGATGTGTTCCTTGAGATGTAAAAGACATCTGTGCAGCATTTCCCAGGGTTGGATGCTCTGTGGGACCACTCAGCAGCACCACTGCCCTTCTACTGGAAGAGATGAGCTGTTAAAGAGAGAACTTGCTGTCCCTCCAGCAGCACTGTTCCCTTGAAGACTGTATATCAGGCTGTGAGACAAAATAGTGGTAACCAAAATATAGTAACAGTCATGGTTCATAAATCCTGTAGATTCCTTACAGTCTTAAAGCCCAGAAGCCCATAGCCACCTCCCAGCCTCTGGTTGAAAATGTGAATCCATTTCAATGACTTCTTTGTATCAACTATAACAAAGGTTTGCCTTGCAGTATACAGGCTGATGCAGGATGCTCACATCTACCTCCTTTGGAATCTTATTAAGTTGTAAACTGCCTAGATGTTCAATTTTTAGTTGAGGTACCAGGTGAAAGGCCCCAGAGAGACTGGAACACTCAGCTGGTTTGAGAGTGACTCTAAGCAGTCTTTATTGTTTCTGTATGGTTGGGGAGGGGAGAATCTAGTGAATCTGGTCAGTTCCAGTTACTTCTTATATCTATTTTGAGTTGCTCTCTTCCTGTCTTTATGAGCTTCCTGTAGAATGGGAGGTTTCCGTCTCAGAGAAAGCAAAACAAATGGGAGGAGAAGACTCCTGGCATAAGTAGATTAAAAAGGAGTAAAGGTTAGGGCCAAGAAAGATCTGCTGAAATGTAGACACTGGGCATATGGAAAGCATAAGTGATCCCATGTGATCCAGCCAAGCTTGGTCATGGCAAACCTGGGCGAAGTATGGCAGGAAGAAGCTATTGCAGACTGAAGGCAGGGTAAAGAATGAGGCAGTGGCCAATAGGAGCATGACACATGAGCCTAGGGGATTATGTTAGTTTCCTGCTTCATTCATGACAAGCTATTCAGACTCGGTGTTCTTAAACAACAGAATGTGTTCTCCCATAGTTCTGGGGTAGAAAACCCCAGATCCATCTTGTCTGTGCTCTCTCCAGAGCCTTCTTCCATGTGTGCTACTATCACACAACACTACAAGCTACGTCCTTTATAAACAACAACTTGTTTTTCCTGTTTCTAGAAGTTGGGAAGCTCAAATTGAAAAACCACTGGCAGTTTCTGCAGTCTAGGAAGGGCAGGTCTGTACATCTAACATAGTCTCTTGAAGTTATGCCTGCCTAAGGCAGTGGATGTCATATCCACATGAGATGGTTGAAGGCAAGGTATCCTGTTCGTTCATGACAGCTCTAATCCCATTCAGAAGAAGCCCTAATGGTTAATCTCTTGGTAAAGCCTTGTGTGAAAGCTAAATGTTCAAAGGGACACACAGAGCCATAGCACTCTTTGTTCTGCAGCTTCAGGAGTGTTGTAGCTCTGAAGGGAAAGGTGTCCTGGCAGTCTGAAGCCAAGGAATACCACAAAGTCACACTGCACCACAAACCTCACACAAGAGGGTGACTGCCTCTGCTCAGGATAGAAGCAGCAAAGAACTGAGTGAAGGGATTTCTTCAGGAGAGGAATTTTCCAGGGTGGGGATTGGTGAGATTTCAAGTTCTGAGACTGGGGTGAGCACAGGGTTTGGTGGGTTTTAAAACCCTAAAGGTGAGCTTGACCTGTCTGCCCTACACAATTTCCTTGATTGGTGGTCGCATAGCTGCACTCTCTGTCTCCATCTCCACTGGAGCCTCTGTAAGGGTTTTTCTGGCATAAAGGAATCTCGGCAATTGGAAGCCACAGTATACCGAGAAGTCACACCATGCAAAAGGTCTCACACACAAGAGATTTATTGGGAAGTAACAAAGAATGGCAGCTGCCTCTGAATGGGAAGGTAGACAGCAATGGCATGGGCAAAGGTTGGCTTTTAGAGTCGTCGAAGCACACACAGTGAGCTAACGGGAGAGAAGTGTTTCTCTACTTGTTTGGCCATTAACCCCAAATCACTGTTTGGTCATTAATGCTGAATCACAGGGGCAGGGATTTCTGAGTCTCTGAGCTCCAGGTCAGGCCAGGGCATGGTAGTTTTACTACTGACCTGTTATCCTATACCCTCTTTTCTTTCTCTCTCTCTCTCTCTCTCTCTCTCTCTCTCTCTCTCTCTCTCATGTCTCACAAGGACTCTTCTCATTCAGGACTGATTCTGAATTGGATGACCTCATCTAAACTCTAGATTCTAGAATAAGTTAACATCATACTCAAAGGTCCTTATCTCCTGTTCTAGGATTTAACATGTAGAATCCGGCTGTGGGGGTATCATTCAATCTAGCACAGGACTGATGGAATAAGTCATAAGCAAAGAAATAATAATAGATTAAATTTCTTAGAGATAGTTCTAACAGGTTAAGTAAGCCTTGGGGGCCTCTCAAGAATTTGGTTATTATGAAGAACACATCACATTTCACAATTAGTTAATTATTTAATTAATAAACACAAATGAATTTGCAAACCAGAAACAAAAGACCATTCCCATTTAGAGAGGAGGTGAGGACTGACCCTATGGAAAATGCTCAGTGAAATATGAACAATTATTAATTCTTTGACAAAGCTGTTCTTATACTAAAGAGTTCTTTATTAAGCTACTCAAAAAGACACAAAGCTAGTCAAGCTTAACTAGACAAACACAAAGTCAATTCGTTGGCCAAATATTTATAGAGCAGTTATTATGACCTTATGAGTAAAGTCTGAAATGCTCCTCTGCTCCCACAAGTTAAGAGTCAGCCTGTAAATACCATGCATACCTGAAAACAATGCAATACCTGAAAACCTGTAAAGCCCAGGCAAAGAAAAACAAAACCCAGCATGAGAAAGAAACCATTGGAGGGATTGCTCATTTGAGTGGCCCGGGACATCTGCACTGACAGGATCCATGGTTATGAAACTTAGCGAGATCTGTCTATGGCAATTCTGACATCTGTCTGGGGACCAGTGAGAGTAGAGAAGAAGGATATGCAATAAGGGCCCCTGGGTCATCACTTGTGACCAAGTGGGCAATGATAGAAAGCTTGGGGTATAAATGCAGAGAGTCCTGGAAGATCCCAAAAGAGAGCAGAACATGTCTCAATTTCTATTTAAATTGTAATTTTTCACTTTTGATACTGTTGACATTTTCCTTTTGGGGGGAGCTGTTCTGTGTATGGAAAGATGCTTGTGGTGTCCCTGACCTCCACCTGCATGATGACAGTGGTACCAATTCCCCACAATTGTGTCAACCAGAAATACCTCTAACAATTACTCTTACCTATCATCACCTGATGATGCCTTGGGTACAAAATCACGAGAGACATGAACTATGGATTTCAATACTCGGTCTGTAAGTCTGCCAGAAAGGTTTGTCGAGCAAGGCATAACAGAAGGAGAAACATAAATTAGAATGCTGTAGTCTATGCCAGGCAAGAGACAATGGCAGTTTCTGTCAAAGAGTGACTGAGCTGGTTAGATATGGATTCTGTGTTGGGATTAGACTCACAGGACAGAGTGGTGGCTGAGAAAGATGAGAATCCAAGAAGGCCTGTGACCTCAGCAACATGGTCAACGTTGGAGAGAACTAGGGAGGAGAAGGCAAGGTGGGGGCCAGAGTAAAAAGGAAACTCATGTGATCTAGGCTGGAGGTGTGTGTTTGAAAACCAATCATAATTCCAAGGAAGAGAGTCTACCACATAGTGAAGTCTAGACTTAAGGTAAGTAGTCGGGACAGTGTTTGTTGTATACGTAGCATTTAATATTGTAGTCCAGGTAAGTTTTCAGAGTCAAACAGGCAGGCAGACAGACAGACAGACTGAGATTATTAATATGATTGTGACTGAATAGATGAAGAGGGTCTGAAAGTCAATGAGGGACATCATTACACAGCTTAGAACAGACAGACCTGTGGGATCTAGGAAGCCAAGGAGAATATGCACTGAGCAGTGGGAGACATGGTTCAGTTCAGAGCAGACCCCTGCACTTCTGAGATGATTCCATTGAGTTAGAAAACAAGAAATGATCCCATATTCAGGAGGCTCTGGCAGGATAAAGCAACTCTGGAGCTAGGTTTAACTAATGAAAGGCACTCCATTTTAGAAAGGAGGGTGTTAAACGATAAGTAATACTTTCTTTCTGAGATGCCCTGGGTGCCTTCTGCTCAGCTGATTAGTTTTGTCTACGGAACTCAGTGTACAGGCTAGGTGCCCAACACTCTACAACACTTAGCAAGCACATTGCTTCATAACTTGGGATCTCCATTAGGAGATAGGGGAAAGAAACTACAAATTTTCTTGCTCTGTGTCAGAGAATTGACTGAGGACCTCTCCTGGTCCCTTCCAACCTGTGAGCCAGTGACTGGTGGGACACCCACCAGTAACTTCTACTGTTTTCCAGATAGAGAAAGAAGCCTTTGTCTTGCATTTATATCTGTTTCTTGGTGATGAGCAGCTAGCAGGGGGAAAAAAGGCATATTGAAGCAGCTTCAGATAAGAAGCCAGAGCAATGCCTTACATGAAAGTATGTGTAACGAGCCACTGTATGATAAATTGCCAACAGGAAACAACGGGAAGGACATGTGGTATCCCATGAAAATTTTATGCTTCAAGTTACCACCTGCAAAAGTTATGAATAAACTGAAATCCTGCTTATCCCCCAAGAAGAGTCATAAGGAGGATAAGTAGACAAATTAAAGGGGATAGGGGGTCACAGCTGGATTCAGAAACCAGGGAATTGGCTAAGGTTTTGTGGTGGTTTGAATTCGCTTGGCCCATGGGAAGTAGCACAGTTAGGAAATGATGCCTTATTGAGGGAGGCATACCCTTGTTAGAGGAAGTGTGTCACTGTGGGGGTGGGTTTTGAGGCTCCTATGCTCAGGCTCTGCCCAGTGTAGAATGAGAGACTCCTCCTGGCTGCCTCTGGATCATGATGTAGAATTCTTGGCTCCTCCCTGCCTGCAAGCTGCCGTGCTTCCTGTCATGAAGATAATGGACTGAACCTCTGAAACTGTAAGAATTGCTGTGGTCATGGTGTCCCTTCACAGTAATAGAAACCCTAACTGAGACAGTACAGTTACTCTTCTTGTTACTGGGATAAAATGTCTGACTGGGAGCACGTTAGGGAAGGGAGAGCTCATTTTGGCTCACAGGTTGAGTAGACTTCCACAATGATGGAAACTCATGGTGGTAAAAGGCACAAGGCAACTGGTCCCATTCCATCTGTAGTCAGAATCTGAGAGTGGGGACTGGCTTGATGGCTTAGCAGGGAAAGGGGCTCGCCTCCTAAGCCTGATACTTGAGTTCAATTCTGTAACTCCTATGAAGATAAAAGGAGTGAACAGGCTCAACAAAGATGTCCGTTGATCTCCACACATAATCTGTGACAAGTGTGCACTTGTGTGTGTGTGTGTGTGTGTGTGTGTGTGCATTTATTACATGCACACACACATAGTAACAAATAAATTTCTAAAGAAGCAGAGAGAAAATGATGCTTGTACTTAGCCCTCTATCTCCCTTTTCTTCAGTCTGGGATCCCAGCCTGTAGAACAGAACCACTGACATTTAGGGTGGCTCTTCTTATGTTAACCCAATCTATATAACCCCCAAGAGACAAGCCCAGAATTCTGTTTCTAGGGTGCTAAATCCCGTCAGGTTGGCAATCATGATTAGACATCACAGTCAGCTTCTAAAGAGCAGAATTCTGCACACAAACCATACCCCAGAAAATGGTCCAAGCATGGAGAATAGTCAGTCCTGGGATAGGATGTTGTGTCATATAAATTCCAAGCAGGGAAAATGGGCAGATTGAAGGAAGCCTAAAAATATGCGTGCAGTTCTGCAAGATCAAGAGATGAGAAGCCATCTGGTCCTGGTGAAGGCAGACCTTCACTGACATGCCAAGACCCCAAATCAGAAAGGAGCTTAGTACAGGCCGGAGTGCTTGGGGGAGAGCAACCCCAACAGAGGCTAGTGGACTTCAGTGGTTTAACACTGTCCACATGCTGCCCAACCTGGGAAAGGACTGGAAAGATAAACAGCTCAGCTTTAGTCTTCCTTTCATGAGATCTAAGATTGAACATTAGCCCCTGTGACAGAGGAAGAGCCCAAAATAAACCCAGAAGAGTAACAGCAGATGCTGATCCCTGCACGGGCTCCTGATGGCATGGATTCTGCTCCACAGAGCGCATAGGTTTCTACCCAGGTACATAAAACAACAGTGGTTACATTGAGTATCAGTTCTGATCTCAATTTTGCCTACAAAAGAGCTATGGGGTCATATTCAGAAAAACAGGGAGGGTTCTGGGGTTATTTTATACATCTTTGTTTTTACCCGGTGTTCCCACTGAAGCCCACAACTTTTTATATAGTGCAAGATGCTCTGCTTATCTGTCCAGCTGAGAATGGCCTTTACTGAAAACTCACCAGAGAAATAAACCAGCTTGCCAGAAAACCGTGTGAGCATGCATCACTGCACTTTGCTGGTTACAAAAACTACATTAGAGAAGATCTTCTGGGTAGAAAATAAAACTTGAGGGGTTGCCCTCCATCAGCCTTTCCTCCTTTGAAAAATCATAACCTTCAAAAAAGGCAAGAAACACAGGACCCTCCATGTATAACGTAGCCAGAGCTATTACCTCATAATGATGGTTCATTTTTTATTTGAAATGGTGTTGATATCATCACAACAATGGATTCTTACCTGTGTAGAATCTCTGCACTGGGTGTGATTGCTTTAAGATCCAAGTTTCCATCTGCCTTAGTCACTGTTCTATTGCAGCAAAGAGAAACCATGACCAAGGCAAATTGTACAAGAAAAGGCATTTAGTTGGACTTGCTTACCATCTTAATTAGGGTTTCTGTGGTTGCAAAGAAACACCATGACCATAAAGCAAGTTGGGGAGGGAAAGTTTATTTGGATTATTGTCTACATTGCTGTTCATCACTGATGGAAAGTCAGGATAGGAACTCAAACAGGGCAGGATCCTGGAGGCAGGAACGGGTGAAGAGTCCGTGGAGGGGTGCTGCTTACTGACTTGCTTTCCATGGCTTATTCAGACTGCTTCCTTATACAACCCAGTACCACCAGCCCAGAGATGGCACCACCTACCAAGGATGGGGTCCTCCCTCCTTGATCACTAATTGAGAAAATGTCTTACAGCTGGATCTCATGGAGGCATTTTCTCAACTGAGGCTTCATGCTCTCTAATGTGTCAAGTTGAAACACAAAACCAGCCAGTACACTTACAGTTTCAGAGGTTAGTCCCTTATCATCATAGCAGGGTGCATGGTAGGGGGCATGGCAGGCATGGTGCTGGAGAAGAGTTGAGAGCTATATCTTGATCTGTGGTAAAGATTGAGAGTGAGTCTGGCAAGGGGTTTTAAAACCTGAAAACCAGTGAGACACCTCCTTCAACAAGGCCGCACCTTCCAATCCTTCTAAT
>JADRCH010000268.1:2290165-2326553 GCA_019843965.1 Rhynchomys soricoides
AGGCCGCACCTTCCAATCCTTCTAATCTGATGAAACAGTCCCCCTCCTGGTAACTGAGATTGTGATTATTGAGCCTACAAGGGCCGTTCGTATTCAAACCACTATACCATCCTACTAGGAACTACAGCAGGAGCATGGTGACTACCGCATCAAGCTAAGAGTCTTTGCTCCTGGCACTGATTGTTGGAGTGAAGCACCCTTTTATCATTTTGATGGATAACTGAGCTAAATAGGGCTAATGCATATGAAATAAACAACTGGCTTGAGACCAGCTTGAATCCTTCATGGGCCAGGATTTCATGTGTCCTCACTAACAAATGACCGTGAATTGAGAAAAATCCATGCACCTCCTTCTGAATCCTCCTTATAAAACATGCAGCTACTTCCTGAGAGATGTGGACCATGAACAGAGTGAGCAGTAATTGTCTACAATCAACCTAGTCATTTTTCTAAGAGTGAATGATTCAAAGCAGGGCCTCTGAAGCCAGACCCCCAGGATCCCAGTCTTCACCGACCCTTTCTGAGTGACATAACCTCGACGGCTGGTGAGCCTCCCAATGGTTTCGTTTCCCCTGCTATGAAATGAGGATAATGTTACATATACTTCTTCGGGATTAATAAGGAATAAATGAGCTAATCCTTGTAGAGCTTTTTAAACCACACCTGGCCCACAAGGAGTGCTCTGTGAACCTTAGCTCGCAGAGGATTATTTTGCTGCAGGTGTAATGTTGTACAGACTATTGTGTCTGTAAAGCAAACCCCCAACTGGAGCTTTGGATTGCTAATGTAGAACTGACTACATAACTTGGGACTTTGCCCTCTCCACCTTGGATAGCCTATTATTTAGCTCCCTCCTCAGAGCTCATTATCAACTTCTCAGGAAATACCTAATGCCTGATAAACTCCCACATTTGTATTTGGGGAGTTTGTCTGATCAATAACCACAGTACCAATTTGTCTCACAATGACATGTGGAGTTCAGTAAAAGGAAACTTTCTGTAATCACTAGGCTTTAGGGCCAGTAACATCCCCATCTGATGTGGCTGTAGAATCTGCTCCAGGCCACAGAAGCTGAGGTCCTCCTATGGAATCCAACAGTGAACTTTCTGTTCCCAGTACTTGACTTGACATAGAAATAGGCTTTTACAGAAGCACACATCCTCATAAATGTTCCCATCTCTGAGACTGCTGTGGAAGGCAGGAAATCACACACTCTTTCTTTTCACTTGGCTTAATGGACCCTCACTCTTTTCTCCCACAAACACGCACATGCACAATTAAACACACAAATAGTACATGCAAATGTATGTACACACATTCCCTACCACCACACATACACCATGTAGTGAGTTGGTTAAAAACAAAAATAATAAAAATTAAATGAAACAACCAAAGCTTTTGTAATCATGGTGATGATACTTTTGGGGTTAGCAAGCCCATGTTTACTCTGGCATACTAGGAAGGCTCTGGGTGCCTGGTAGGTTTGTATTTAGGACCAATGGCTGACAGTAGATACCTTGTAGTTGTCATTTCCTGGTGAGAAAATGGAAATTCAGGTTTGCACACCTTCTAGGCCTGTGCTGGAAAGGAAGTAGAAAACCAAAAATTGAAAGTATACACCAAGGGACGTTAGGGACAGTCTGGTGACATGAGAGAAAAGTTTGTATGTATCCGTGTAATGTGTGTACATATGCATGTGTATCTGCGTGTGTTGAATGTGTGCATATGTGTGCTTGTATGTGTTTAAATGCAGATGTGTGTATGTAAGTATGTATGTTAGTGTGCTTGTATATTTGTGTGTGTGTGTGTGTGTGTTAAGAAATACTGCAGAAATGATTATTAATGCTCCCTTTGCTCTTTTTCTCTCTCTGCCTTGTAGAGGGGATGACCTGCAGATGTTTAGAGAAATAGTGCCCTGTGTGAGTGACAGCCTCTGCTCAAACACACCCCATGCAATTAGTAAAGGGGCAGACACTCCTGGACTGCCTAATCCTTCCATGTTTCTCCTGTGTGACTAAAGACCAACAACATTGCAAAGGGAATATGACAAGACAATGCCACAGTGACTTTTGCAAGGACAGAAGAGAAATGCAGTCAGAAGATTGTGAGGGTCATGTAAGGCAGTCCTGATAGACAGGGACGATCTCACTTTCTAGGTGTGCCTGGGGCGGGCCAGATACTCTTCATATGAACTACAGTCATGAGAAATAGGTCATGCTAACAGCATAAAAACAACCCACCAGAGTTTACTACCCTATTTTATAGTGATCTTTTTAATTAAAAAGAGTGGTTAATGATAACCAGAAGTCTCTGGAAAGGTTTACAGAAATGTGTAGTTGAGGTTGTGGAATAAAGGAGCCATTTCCGTGTCAGAACATGTTCTCTGGATAAGAACATCCCAGCAAATTTACAGCTATCCACAAGAAAAAGCATGGTAATGATTCAAAATGCCGGCTGTGGAAGCAGCACAGCTTTTCCTGCAAGACTGTTGTTTTGATCCTCAGACCTACAGAAAATCCAGGAGAGTAGGGTGCCCACCTATAATCTCAACAAGCAGAAAGTGGAGACCGGGACTCTCTGAACAACCTGGCTAGCCAGACTGACCAAAATGGCCAGGTCCAAATCCAGTGAGAGGACCCAGTCTGAGTGCACACAGTTGAGGGTAATGGAGGAAGACATCAAACCTCCGAACTCCATACATACATATATGTACATGCATGTGCACCCTCAAATATACTGTATTCACATATGTGCAACATGCATGCATACATGCATAAAAAAGTTTTAGAACCTAAACTTAACCCAGCCTACTCATTTTCAACAGGGCAACAGGGCATAAAGTTGAGTGCATAGCCCTGGTCATGAAGCACTCCAGTAGCCAAGCTGCACCCACATATAACTCATATCTAGAAATTTTAGATTTTTTCCACATTGCTGCCCACAACATTTACCAAGTCACATTTTTTTTTTTTAATTCAGAAAAAAAAAAATTGCTGAGCACAAATCCTTGGGTGCTGGAGTGTAGCAGTATAGATTCCAAATGAACTGAAGCTCTGACCCCATCAACCACCAGTGTGACATGCTCCCATCCACAGAAGATACTGCTGCAAAGCACTGGGTCTTAGCTATGGCAGCTAAAGGGAGCAGGTGTATGTGAAGTTGCAGAGTCATCACACTGCAGTATCAAGGCTTCACCACAAAGGCATGAGAGAGCCTTGCAGATGGCTGGCAGAGAGGCGGTTTATGCAAGCACCTTAGGGAACAGATGGAGCCCTCAGCGTCCTGTGGCAAGTGTGGATTTATCAGGCCATAGCCAGCAGGGAAAGTGGCTCCCTTCTAACTAGTGGGCAGGTCAAGTGAGTGGCACTCTGGCTTATGAATCACAAGCACAAGATTCCCTAGAGGAGATTTTTTTTCTCAATGAAATCGTTGCCTTCATCCAGTGCCTGTGTGCCAGATCATTAATAGGTGTTTGGTATGGAGAAGAGACTTGTTTTACTTAAGCTTTGTAACAGGAAGTCAGCACGCTAAGAAAGCTTAAAGCTTCAATCAAAAAGGAACTTACATCAAATGTTCTTTGCTATCACAAACAAATAATCAAACAACATAACTTTTACTTTTGATCTCCAACTTTTGATTTTAGTATATGTTAATGTCCTCCCCTCTCCCAACTTGTCTGTCCCCAAATGCTTCAAGGGCTGGCCATGAGAGAACTCAAGGAAGGTGCGTTTAAACCAGAACTTCATGAAGACCGGGCTCACAGCAAATGTCAAGGTCTCTCATCTGTAAAATACTGATAAGGAAGTGTAGCTCAGCTCCTCATAAAGCAAGGTTTCAGTAGTTCATAAAGAAGCTATCAGACAAGAGAGCAGCTTGAGGAAAAAATCCACATGGAATATCAACAAAAGAAATCAATGAGATGGACGTGGCCACCCTACTGACTGTAGACTATCTCTGGATGATGGTGACCTCTCTAATTATTTAAGATTGCTTGTAAAATTGATTTTATGTAAACACAGCGACACTGCAGCAGCTAGCTCGTGCTGGAGATGTAAGTTGTTGGAGATTTATTGGCCTGTCACTCACTGCTGTTGCTTTACTACCACTTAATGGTTTGTTTAGATTGTCGTGGTGTGTTCAAACGCCCCACTGTCTTCGCCAAGCACCACCCGGTGACAGGTAGCAGCCACAGAGATAAAAAAGGGACCCCATGCCAGAGCAGATGGAGCAAGGGCTCATTCATTATTTCCCAGTCAGGTGCCCAGCTTCCTCAGGAGCTAGAGTGGAACATGAGGGACCTATCTCCTTCTAATGTGTCTTGAGCATGGGAACATTAAAAGTAGCTAAACTGAGACCTATGCTCACCTTCTAGCGGCATGAACCTGCTGGTGTGACTGTGTGCCTTCAGATGAAATCTCTGAGCTTTGTGTAAACACTACAGAGTAGGAATACAATTCCACGTCAACCTAGTTGCCGAATTTCCTGGGAAACGTTAAGTCCAGAATGAATATACTATGCTATTGGAGCAGCTGAATGACCCAGCAGTCTCTGCAGCTCCATTTGCTCAATTGTCAGCATGCTAGCTCAGAAAGTACAAAAAAATGATTTGCTTTGAAGTAGCTTCAGAAGTAAGGGAAGGGACATAGTCACTCCTTTCTAGGAGCTGATCTGATACCTGGACAGAGGTGGTGGCATGTTTCATGATCCAAGATAATACAGTTAGCTTTAGAACATTTTCCAAATTATGATTAATCTTCTTGCTAATGGCTTGCCTAATTTAGCAACACAGCTTCTTTTTTCCTTGGTGGCACATCAAGTAAAGGCACTTGCTTGCTTGCTTGCTTGCTTGCTTGCTTGCTTGCTTGCTTGCTTGCTTTACGGAGACAAGATTTTATACTAACTCAGAAGGGCCTGAAACTTGCTCTGTGGCCCAGGCTGACCTCAAACTTACCGAAATCCTCTTGGCTCAGTTTCCTAAAACCAGAATTAAAGGTATGTGTGTAACCACAACTAACAGCTGCTTCTAGTTTACATTCATGAGTATCTTAAATTCTATAGAATATCATGCTACATATCACACATGATCATACATAGCTACACTCTGGGACTGAAGGACAGATTCTCAAAGAATGCAAGGATGGGCAGAAGTTAACAGCGATCCAGCGTTAAAGGTGTTCACGGTGATGAAGGGCTATGATCTCAGCACTAGGACTCTAAGATTCTGAGGCCAGCACAGGCTCCAAACAAGACCCTTTCTCAAACAAAGACTGGTCTACTCTAGGGTAAGAAAACAAATTTTGAAACCACATCATTAAACCTCCTTATTTCTTATTCCATAACAACAGAAATATAAAGAAAAGAATCTAACTACCAAGATGGGGATAAAGGAGAGGTGCGTGCCTCCACTCACAGCCTGTGCACACACACCATTTGTGCTCTACCCAATGGAACAGACCACTTCCAGCAAGGTCCCAGAAGAGCAGACACGTCCCTGCTCCTCCCAACACTGTACCCCTTTGGTGAACCCAGCTCTTAATCTAAAACAGAACACTCTTGGAGTCCCAGGCCCTGTGGCTGGCCTCCAGGATGACCCCCCACTCAGTCCCAGGGCAACAGAGCAACCAAGCTGAGTGCCTTGCAGGCGGGTGCTCTCAGGAATGCAGCTATGTGGTCATTTCCCTGACCTGGCTGGTGTCGCAATGAATCCTTCCTTCCTTCTGAGTTATTTCTCTGTCTTTCCTCTCGAAGATTTATCCCACATGCCAACCTTTACTTGAGATTTCTTTTGCTCAAGAAAAAATAAACAAGCAAGCAGGAATTGAGTGGCCAGAGCTGGGACAAAACCAAATGGCATTTCCTGTATTTTAGAAGATTGTGAAGTTTCCTGAAGACAAAGAACAATGTTGATGTAGCTCAAATGTAGTAATAAAAGCCATGCCTAAATTCAACTAGTGGCATCTTTTGTCTCCCTCACCCCACCCCCTGAGAGTTCCCTGCTCATGTCCTGGATTGCCTCCTCTTAGCTGGTTTTACCTTTGATTTGCATTCCTGGTTTCTTAGTATATATCTGTACTAGAGGTTGCTTTCTCCCATGCATGTTCCGTGTTTAAGTTTTGTTCTCATAAATCATCTTCTACTTAAATCTTTCCATCTTTTCCCTCCTTCCTACCGCTTCATTATTTTCTGTTTCCTGTTTATTGTCCTTCATTCAGGATTACTTCTCCCACTGAGTGTTATGTCTTTCCACATCCCTTGTAGAATTATAACCATGGAGTCACAGACTCTTATGGGATGGCAGGGTACAGACTGACAGGCAGCTGTACCTGCCTGTTGTTATCCTGTGTCAGCTGACACAAGGCTACTGTCCAGCAGCCTACAGGTGGCGAGCATCCCACTTAGGAGAGGTTCTGAAAGGACATTCCTCTTTAAAGGAGAGTAGTCACTCTCCCTGAGTGAGGATAACATTGAAATAGAAAGGGGCTGTGGATAGAGGCAGTGTAGTTCAGTGGCTCTGCCCAGTTTACTATGCCCCAGACCTTAAGAAAGTTAGTGTGTGAGCCACGGTGATGATACTATAATACACCTCTCCAGAGGTGGTGGTGAGGATATGAGTGAGAATATGTATGGCCACCTTCTTAGAGCAGTGTGACCTATGCACCCTGCACCTGTTATCTGCATTCGCATGTATGGTACCATCGAGTAGGTACCAGACATGATGGTGCAGAAACTTTGGCATGTGTCTTCCTCTACACATGCTCACCCAGGGTCAGGTCATGGAGAGGACCTCAAACAGGAACACTCAATGGTTCATTCTGGGGCCCTTTATCCTATTCTGTCCATCTCAAAGTTTGAGAGTTGCCCTCATACAGTAGATGTTTTCTCAGCAGACATCCCATCCGCTGTATCCACTATGCAGTGACATACATAGCCAAGGCTAGCCTCAAACTTACTATGTAGCTACAGAGGGCCTACAACTACTGTTACTCCGTCCTCCACCTCCCTTGGGCCAGGATCTAACATCTTTTGCATAATATGGAGTATAGCTGCACCCATCCCATGCTCTTCCACCCCAGTAACATGTAGGGTCTTTGTGTGCTCCAGGAAGCATCCTGAATATGGAGATAAGCTATTGGGGAAAACTGATACTTTTCCAATAAAGGACTGTTAATGTCATCACTTCCTTTCCTATGGTAGTAAATTGCTTCTTTGAGCCCAAAAGATGTAAGTCCAAGATAGCAAAGTATATGAGTACAAATGATATCAGAGCCGAGAGAGGAAGGGAGGGGCAGGGAGGGGTAGAGGGGAGTGGGGGAAAAGACCATGAGATTGTGTTCATGATACAGGCTTCTGAGAAAAGAGGGTCCTGGTGCGGAGTTAAGTATTACTACCTTTTATCTGTCAGAATAATCAGGCCACAAAGTGCTAAGAAAAGACTGAGTACTCAACCCTAAATTCTTTGGCATTCACACCAAGGCTCAGATAACATCAAAGAAAGGAAGGCAGAAGGAATGTAAGAGCTGGAAGATGGGAGGTGCTGGGAGATACTGTCCTCTGACGTGACAGGGCCATCACACTCAAGAACCCACAGTAGTTGTGGTTACCCACACACGACCTATACAAATCAAGTCAGCCAAAATCGCCATGGCTGGGGGAGATAGCTCTGGGACTCAATCATAGCTGAAGAGCTATCAGCAGTTTTTTGCTGCTGGGTGAAAGAAAAACCTTTCTTCTTTGAGCACATCGCCACTGGAAGGTTTCTATGTTCCACTGGGTATCCCACATGCATGCATGTGTGGCCAAGAGTAATTGGACTTAGAAACTTACCAAAGAAAAGGTGGCAGGGTCTAGAGAGTTGGCCACACAATTAAGAACGTAGACTGCTCTTGCAGAAGATCGAAGTTTGGCAGTTATGTTCTGTAACCCATGGATGTCCTACAACTACCTAGAACTTCATATTCAGGGGATCCAATGCACATATACATATAATTAAACTTTAAACAAAGAACTCTTAAGGAGTTGAAGAGATGGGTTAGCAGTTAAGAACACTTGCTGTTCTAATAGATGACCCAGGTTCAATTCCCAGCACCCACATGGTGGCTCACAACCCCAGCACCCACATGGTGGCTCATGACCATTTACTCTGGAGGGGGAAAGGGGAAACTGATGTCCTCTCCTAGTTTCATGGGCACCAAGAAAGGACCCAAGTGGTACACATATAAACACTTGTATACATAAAATTAAAAATAGAATAAAATTTTAAATAAGAAGTTAGGAAGGGAAGATATTGGGGAGAGCTGAAGAAAAACAGGGGGCACATATGACCATATTTTATTGTATATATGCATGAAATTCTCAAAGAAAGAAGGATGGAGAAAAATGTCTAGTATTAAAAAAAATAACCATTCCACCTGTCAATACTTGCACAGCAACACGCATACCAATGTCCTAGCTTTAGTGCACAAGCACTGTATCAGAAGCCTATAGGTCCTCTGATCCACGCATCTTTGGGGACTTCTCTGACCCACATCATTAGCAAGTATGAACTGGGTTTCCTCAATGCATTTAACAAGCAACATCTGTGTGATATGTCTCCATCTGACACAGGCTTGCCCTAGGTTCTGTGGCTTACCTGGAGTTCTTTGGAACAAAGACATTGCTGCATAGTTCACACCCACAGATAAGATTCTGAAAGTTCTGGGACAGCCTCCGATGACCAACAACCGGTACAAAAAGTTGCCTGGTTATTACCTGAAAAACCAGTCCAGTTGTGAATGCTGTGGCGTGTGCTCTCCACTTTGCTGCCTCTCTCTGTCTTTCTCATATACATACTCATTTACATCACATACATACACACATGTCACTGCACCATATAGGCATGTGTATGTGTGGAGAGAGAGGGAGAAGGAGAGGGGGAGGGGAGGAGAGAGACAGAGAGAGAGAGAGAGAGAGGGAGAGAGAGAGAGAACCAATGCCATTCCTGTTGCCCTACAAGGTAAGATAGAAACAAATCTACAGTCTAGCAAAAAATGGCCTCTATATATTGAGTTGGCCTTGTGTTAAGAATATATAAACTGGACTCTCAGCTTCTGTCTTTAAAAACAGCGTGAATGGTGGCAGTCTGCCGTTGTCTGCTAAGGGTTAGGCCTGCCCCTTAGTTACCTCTTTCTCTAGAGCTATAGAAGGCCCCCTCTGACACTGCTCCCACTCGACAACTGGCAGGTTTTCTGTAGCATAAATTCATCATGCCTTGCCTCTCTAGCATGCTCCTTTCTTTTCTGGGAGCCTGCAGTGGCAGGAGGTGGGCTGACATGAGATATATTTGGCACTTTGACTTGTAACTTCTTCACCTGTCTGTGTTCTCTCCAGAAAAGAACCATTTGGAATTGGAATAGCCTAGGCAAATGAGAACAGCCAGCCAAATTCTGTTCATCCATAAAATTTAGAGAAAAGTCAGTTGTGTGTCCAATTATGTTTGTATCTTCCTGCACTTGCAGTCTGTTGATAAGCCCTGCTAGGGAAATCAGGAAGAATCTTGGGGTCGGGGGTGGGGGGGTGGGGGGTGGGGTAAGGAAGCTGGAAAGGGAAGTTTGGCCAGAAAAGTGAAATGGGGTGGGTTGAGGGGTGGGGAACAGCTGCTCACCCGTGAGAGACCAGGAAGGTCACTCAGGCCACCGGTAAGGGGGTAGTAGAGGGGGATCATCCTGATGGCAAGCAGGAGTACTAACCAGGCAGTTTTAAGGAGCACACAGTAACCCTTAGAGGGCTTGTTTCCCGACTGTGTGGCAGAGGCTGGGCCTGTCCAAGTCTGCAGAATTTAGAATTTGTCTACAGAATTTAGAATTCAAAAGTTGAAACCATTTTCCAAGGCTCCTTTGGAGAGAATCTGTGCTCTCCACTGAGGTCTGTCAGCAATCCTGCTTCGGATTCTTTTTTTCTGTAACTGTCCTTCCAGGAGACTCTTTAAAATTCTCCCCTGGGGTGTCATACCCCAGGCTGCTGACTCCTTACTTGGTGCTGCTTTGATCTATAGTAAAATGGCTGTCTGTCCTGTACTGGCTCTGAGGTTGTCAGGCCTGAACTCTCATGTGTATAAGCAAATCTCCTGCCAGAGGCAGAGTCCTGTTGATTGTACTACTGCAGCAGGGAAGAGGGTGCTGTGGTCACTCTTCCTTCTCCTGCAAGCAACAGTTAAAGACCAAGTGGCCCTGGGCATCATAGGGTGTGACAGGCATTCTGGAAGGCTTTCAGATAAAGGGCCAGCTGATAGTCAAAGACCTGACGGGAGGAAACAGAAATGACTCACGGGGCTAGCTGGGAGGAATTTTGGTTCCCAGACAATTTTAAAAGTTGGCTTCAGTTCAAGATCACCTGAGGGCACAGAGCCTGCCTGCTGAGGGGAGGAGCTGGAGCAAGGAGACTGGTTCTGCTTCCAGGCTGGTTGCAACTTCTCTGTCTGGTTGTAACAGAGTTCCTCTTTCTTTTGGAGCACCGTTAACATTTCCTCAGAAGAGCCGGGAACAAGGCATATCTCAGACGGCTTCCTGTGTCACCCTTCCTGCTACCAGAGGGCCTTGGTTTTGAAGGCAGGCCTGAAGGGTTCCCAGAGATTTGCCTTCAGATCTCTTCCCATCCCTTTTGATCACACTCAAGATGAGATCTTACTTCAGCAATGTCTCCATTCAATCTCAGATGATGTCCCCTCCTCCTGACAAAGAAATCTTTGTGTTTTATGTCAAAATAACTGCTGAAAATTAAGGCAATTCTCAGAATCCCCACACCCTGCCCTGCTTTGCCTTTAGGAAATGGGAAATGAGTGTTAAATGTGCAGATTGGTGAAGTGAAAATGTACCATGAAATACTTTCTAGGGCTCGAATCCCTGGGGAGAGTCCCTCCCTGTTTCCTTTTGGGTTCTGTTGTGTTGACAGCTCCGGCAGGGAGAGAGTAGTGCTGGGAGCTAGGGAAATGGAAAGGCATATTAGCCTCCTAAGTTTTACACATATGTTGGTTTTTAACAGTGAAATACTATAATTAACGAGACTATTTTCCAAAGATTTAATTTTTTGCTGATGTTCAATAATATTACGGAAAAGCTGATTCCTAATTATTACATAGGGTATTGCATAAATTTCTTCCTAATTAAAAAGCCTCTAAATTCTAAATAATCAATTTACAAAGACATATGGTTTTGAAAAATTAGGCATTTAATTTCTAAAGATTTATTAGTAATTTGTCCCACAGCTAATTAATTATGGTTATAATACTATCGCAGTCACAGTGGAGCTTGGTGTAATGACATGATTGTAAATCCAGCTTGCTGTGTCTTCTTTAATGTCACAGCATTACAATATACTTAGGTCTCCAGCCTATTCTTAATTATGCTTGAAAGCATTAGTTTAACGAGAGATAAGAGGCCTGGATAAGTATACCTCCAAAATTTATTTGAAAAAACTGCTTTCAACATGAAACAAACAAATCGATTTTTCCCTGGTAAAATGAAATTTGTCGTTGGTAATGAATTAGACAGAAAACCCTTAAAATTAAACAGTGTTCCTTGTAGGAGCTCCTATTAGCTCTGTGGCATTTCAGAGAGCTTCTCTTGAGAACGTAGTTCAACTGCATGAGGGAAAGCCGGTGAGCTGCTGGGTGCTCACAGTGTGTGGGAAAGGTGTTTTCTTTTGTTTTGTGTTTCTATCCCTTCTGTTGGTGAATGCACAGGCACTGATTTTAGCTACAGTTTTTATTAGATCATAACCAAGCTTTTGTTTGAAGTTGAAGGGAGGATTTCTTTTCTTTTCTTTTTTTAAATTAGGGTCAGAAAATGTCACAGATGTCTTTCATTGACTAGAGATGCATGGTCTTTCTAAAATGTCTGGGGACAGAAAACTATTTCAAGAAAGCTAACTAATATCCTAGGAGTCTGTGTCACTCAGAGTTCAGCCTGCCTCGTGTACACACGTCTCCATGTTCAGACCCTCCAGAAGGGGATGTGGCTATGTCCTGATGGAATCCAGGCACCAGAACCACTGGGCAAGCCTATCAAGTAGCTAGCTGCACTGCATTTCCAATCATCGGAGACCTTAGGAGATGGTCCAGTCATGAGGGTAAGACCCTCACTAATGGGATTAGCATCTTGTTGAAGAGACCTCTAAAAAGGAAGACAAAGCCTGATTCTAAGCATAAAGACCAGAGATCAGACCTCCAGAACTCATGAGAAAGCCAGGCACAAGAGCATATGTCTAAAACCCCAGCACTTAGGAGGTAGAGACAGGGATGGATCTCTGGAGCTCATTGGCCTGCAGCCTGGATGATTGAATAAGCTCAAGGCTCTGGGAGAGTTTGTCTCAAAAGAGAAAAGTAGAGAAAGATTGAGAAAGACATCTGATACAGACCTTTGGCCTACACACACACACACACACACACACACACACACACATACACAGAGAGAGAGAGAGAAAGAGAGAGAGAGAGAGAGACAGAGACAGAGACAGAGACATATTCACAATTGACTTTTATGCTGAAATGTTTTCTTTAACATATATGTTCTTTAATGAAAAGTAAGGTGAAGTGACACTAAATATTTGCATTTGTAAATTGTAGACTCTTATGTATTGAATCTGTGTGTCCATGTGCTTGCTGTTCCTGGTACAGGTTCCTGAACTCCAGACCACAGTTTCTAGACTGGTCCATCCCCATTACAACAACTACAGGAGCCACATAACCACTGAGTAGCTCCCATTATTATTGATAAAAGTTACACTACTACACCAAGGGGAAGGAAAGGCCACCATTGGGCTTTTAAAAAGCCATTTCATAGATCAGCCTTCACAAAGACAGACGGCATCACTAAGGCACAACAAGGAAAGATGTGCCCAACTTTACAAGGTATTGGCACTGTTAATCATAGTTTGAAATATTGTTAGCATATATCTTAGAAAGTAGAACACCATTGCCATATTTCCAGTGGGAGAGGTGACAGTTTTAATGCTGAGATATACTGATAAGTCCAAGCCTTCTCCTCCCCCATAAGAAGTAGATCACACAGTCATGTGGGTGCAAGAAGCCCAAATCCTAAAGTACAGCACTGTGAATTCCATGATAAAGACATCAGAGCCTCAGTAAGTAAACATCCACACAGCATATGTGTAGATTTGCATATGTGAGGGCACATAGTCATATACCACTATCTATGGTTTTATACATTTGGTTTATATGAAATGTTATAAACTTGTATTATAAAAAAAGTTTAAATAACAGGGAAGGACTGGTAAATAATTGGGCTTCTGTTTATACTTCTCTGTTATCAATTTATACTTGTTCAATTTTTGAAGACTTTATTCTGTGTGTGTCTATGTGTTTCTCTGTGTGTGTGTGTGTGCATATGTTTGTGGGTGCCTGGAGAGGTCAGAAGAGGGAGTAGGGTCCTTCAGCAGAAGCTTAAGTTTCAGGTAGTTGTGAGCCACACAACATAGGTACTGGAAACTGAAATCAGGCCCTCTGCAGAAGCAACAAGTGCTCTTAACCATAGAGACATCTTTCCAGGCTCTCCACTTATGTATTATTATTATTATTATTATTATTATTATCATCATCGTAATTATTATTACCTTTTTAATGTTAGTGCAAGTCTCACTATGTCCTCCAGGCCAGCTTTGAATTCCTTAGACAGCCCAGGCTAATCTTAAACTCAGCATCCTCCAGTTTCAGTCTCCCAGGTGCTAGATTACACACATGCTCTACCACACCCAGTCAATTCCAATTTTGCAACATGGCATAGTAAATATAAGAGTTACACAGACTGCTAGACTTGAGCATGTTTTCACATTTCTTTGTGTTGACCTCCTCACTTCTGTGACATGACCATGACTCATGCATTCCTTCCTGTCTTATGGCAAGGAATGTTAAGCTGGTACGAGGACCATACTGACCTCACCTACGTATGGCCACAGGGAAATGTGGCCTTACATCATTTCCTTTTTGCTTTGGAATATGAAGGCATTATAGGTGTATATATCTATACAGACCTGACCCAGAAGGACAGAATTTCCCATGTAACCCAAGTATCATTGTTCTGTTTTATGAATAAATATAATATACCTGGCTGGCCTGCCTGACCCTTAGGAAAATTCTTTTCCCTTGACGTCAATTATTGAACGGTTCTGGAAGTAAAAAGGCCCGGGGGTTTTTCTACAGTGCTTATCAGCATTGGGCACAGGGGAACAGCAGCCTGTGAGGCTCCTAGTACCAGGCTCAAGAAAATGGTGAACTTTAAGTCAGAGAATTGGCAAGGTAGAAGAGTGGCCACCTGTCTCCAAATACCTGGCCATTCGAAGGTCTGTGAATCCATGCCTGCAAGGAGCATAGCCTATAGAGATGTCATCTGTGTCCCAAAGAGTCTAAGGACTCCTGAGGGACAGGGGGGTTCAGTCATCAGTCACGATGGAGAGGGCTCAGAGCTCACTTAGTTTGGTCTCATTTTCCCGCTCTGGCTGCTCATCTGAGTGGCCTGACTGGACAAACTACTGGGTCAGGTCTCCAAAGATCTTATGCATTTCTGAGTAGTATATAACCTGTGCCCGGATGAGAGACTCAAAGCTGGGCTTGAAATAGTCGAGTCAGCTGCCATAGAACCGCGGCATCTCATCCAGGAGTTGTTTGTTCTTGGCCTCAAAGTCTTCCTGTACAGGCCGTAGCTCTTCTGGGGCCTGGTGGAGCTTGGCCAGCACGGGACCAGTCTTCTCCTTTTCCTCGTACTTCTCCACCTTGGCCTGCAGCCTCCTGGAGTCCTGCAAGGCCTGCTCCTGCCGCCTCACTGCCATGCTGAGGCTTGGGAATATGCAGCCGAACTTTTTCAAGGGTTCAATCGCTGTTTTTTGGATCTGGTTCACCTTCTCCTGGTTGAAGGCACTCATCCGCTTCATGGCTGTGTCTAGGGCTGTCACCATGCGCAGAAAGTCCTGGTCCTGCTCACACAGTGGGTTGGAGAGTAGGTTCAGGGGTATCTTCACAGAGGATTTGGACGTGGCCAGGTCTGCGTTCGTGCTTTGTTTCATGTCCTTCCACAGGCGCTTGGTCTGCTCTTCCGGCTGCGGCAGTTTTCCATACTCTTTCTTTTCTTTTCTTTTTTCTTTTTCTTTTTCCGTTTTTTTTTTTTTTTTTCTTTCTTTCAAGGCAGGGTTTCTCTGTATAGCGCTGGCTGTCCTGGAACTCACTCTGTAGACGAGTCTGTTTCTTGGGCTGCCCGATCTTAAATGGAATCCAGCTCATGGTCCTAAACCCATGCCGACTGTCGGGGTCCTCTGTAGAAAAGTAGGTTCTCGAGGATCCAAGATATAAATTGTTAGGTGGAGAATTTCACCAGAAAATTAGACACTTTTTAAAAACAGAAGTCAAAATTCTAGAACTTTAAATACGACCTCAGAGTAAGTTTGGCGGCAGATAAAACCCAGCTAAAGAATGAAGTAAAGGACTCCAAGAGAAGCGAGGTGAGCAGATTCAGGCCAAAACCCAGCAAGGTGAGAAGGTAACACTGGGAAAGGGCAGAGAAAGGGGGCGGGGGGGACATCAGCGCTCACATTTGGATTTCCAGAAAGACAGGAAGAACATCAAAGAGGAAATGCCACGAACCCTGAGGTTGATGCTCCCCTAAGGTGGAACCTCCAGGCCGGGTTCCTCCAGCACTAACGGTTGGTTCTGCTCTGGAGCAGCAGCAACCCAGTGCCTCTGTGTGAGAGAGAGAGCGAGAGAGGCTGGACAGGTCGGCTTGTGCTGAGCTCCACCTCACCTTCCCATCTAAACCAGAGCACTCCCAGAAGATGAGGCCAGGGCCATGACCCTGGCTTAACTTCAGAACCAGAACCAAAATGAAAATTTCAGTCCTATGATTTAATGTTTTTAATTTGTTCTGAAATGAGAAGAGACTGTGTCCCAAACCATGTGACCATCCTAATGACTCTTTCAGCTCTCTTATAAGTCCCGATGGCTGTCTGGGACAGCCTGCTTCCAATGCTGGGAGCAACCCTGTTTCCATTTCTTTTTTCTGAGAAGTCAGGCATGGTCTCTGTTAAAACATAAGGATGGCAGGTTTTACAGACTGTGCATTATTTTGAGAAAGGAAGCAGAGGGAGAGAAAGGGACAAAGGAGATGAACTTGTGTTTCCCAGGAGCCTGGAAGAAGCTTCTCAAAATTTTACTGCATATTTCAGGATTTCTTTTTCCTGGACAGTCTCCACCTGGTCTCTCAGAGGCTGATGAGAGGTGGGAGGGGCCCAGTCTTGGACTGGGGAGATCTGGGGGCAAATTGCTATTGCTTCAATGGCTTGATTGAGATTTGAAGAAAGAGGGAGGCATGGTGTTTGTCAACATTTCATCGGTGTCTTGGATTGCTGACCCTGTTTCCAGTGGTTTCTGTTAGCTCACACTTTCCAAGGACCCCTCTCCTGATGAGATGTCCCAGAACTTTCTTTCCACACTTTGGAGGGGCCAGCCTGCTGCTTACATTCATTCCAGCAAGGCTGGTCACAGGCACACTCGTTGCCCCTTAGGACACTTCTCCTTTAGGCTTTGCCACTGCCCAGGCTCTCAAGAGTCTGGACACATCAGACAAGGGAGGTCACGATCACAGCTGAGCCAGCTGCCTGTGTTTTTTTAAGGAGTGGGGAAAACTGAATCAGGGTAAAATTTGAAATCCTGCAAGCTCTGTCATTTTTATTCATCTCTGGAAAGTGAAGTGGAGCCTTTGAGTGGGTGCTTAAGCTTCCTGAGTAGCTATCACCCCAAGTTCCTCAGGATGTCGGACGGTAGAGGATGGCAGGCAGACCCATGAATAAATACTTTGATTTTCAACTGTTGCTAAGTGAAACGCTCACACCCCAGTCCCATGGCAATGTGAACATCTTCCGTTTGTCCTTCCAAGGTGGATTTCCAGGTCCTTTCCCACACCCACTCTAGTTGTTGCCAGCTTCTTGGGGAACAAATTTGCTTACTGTACTCTTTTCAGGAATGCAGATGGTTCCGTGCCCAGCCAGCACTTACTCTACACTTTTCCTATCTGTGGAAAAGAAAACGGACTCTCTGGGAATCGGGAGTAGGGGTTACCAGTAACACAGCCCTTGATCCTGGAAGGCCATCTTGGGGGTAATTAATCGTTTTCCTTTTAAATCTGCAGTGTTGCTTAAGTTCTGGTTCTCTGAGATCAGGCCTGTAATATGTTAGCTGTCCCTCTGTTCTTTTGGCCAGACCTGTAAGCTGCATCCAGTGAAACCCACACAAGTCATGAAAAAGTTTCTCTTTTGACCTAGAAGACCAGCAAGGAATCTCCCCTGTCAGGCATCCAAGGCAAGTTCGTAGTCATAGAAGTCTAGTTGATCAGGATTGTGATGCATAAGCCTCTTCCCCCAGAGAGCCTCCGCCCTCTCCGAACCACTCCATGGATTCTGAAAAGGCTAACATCCAAAATGGGCCAGACCTGCCACAATCGACACTCTGCCATGTGCTGGTGCTGGAAGCCACCAGCCATGTGTGGCTGCTGGAAAGATTTTGTTCCTTTTCATTCTTGTGCATATCTTGGGTACTTAGTTGTCACATGTGACTGATGCTTTTGCAGGAAGTTACTATAGACTGTGCTGTTAGCCAAGCAATTCAGACAATACAGAAGAATTACTGGTGCTGGCTCCCTGGGCAACATCGAGGCAGATGGAGCTAAGTGGCTTTAGAGGAGCTAGAAGCTGAGTAGAAAGGCTAGTAGCCTCAAAAGATGGCATGACCCGTGGCCACAGCTGAGGATGTCTGGTGTTGCTGGTAGGGTAGCTATGATGCTTCCTGGGTCCAGTCAGACGACAATCCTCTTCTGAGGGGGAAAGGCACTCTTTTCTGAAGCAGTAGCCAGAGCTCATCTGGAAGCTCACCAGTCAGTCTAGCTCCATAATAAAATCTCACACACTGGGGCTTAGACCTCATAGAACATTGTCTCCATTTAAAGACAGGAGTCTTAGGAAGTCTAAGAAGTCTAAGGGCCAGAGGCTCATTTCTTCTGAGGTCTCTCTGCCTGGCTCTGCAGCTGCCTGTCATCAGGGCTCCCCTCATATGACTGAGCCATCAGACATGAATAAGCATCCATTTCATGCCCTCCTCTTCCTGTGAGACTCATTGTCTTCCCCCTTTAACTCATTCTCCCATTCAAAGATCTTGCTACCAAATCCAGGTATATTTAGAGACACTGGAGTTCTCAACTTGGACTTGTGAATTAGGGAAGCAGTCCAGCTCACAATAGGGCTGCAGGGACTTGGAGCCAGAGCCAGAACAGGAGGGCAGAGGCACAGCCTCCACGGCCAGGCCTCCTTGTTCAATGCCTGGACTGAGCATAGTGAAATCAAAGCTCAGCATTGGCTTCTGGAGGAAGTGCTGTGCTTCACAGCTGTATGTGATATTTCTACCTACAATGAGGGCCATGCTTCACAGCTGTATACTTTATTTCTACCTCATATGAGTGTTTTTAAATTACTGACTTTCTGTACCACAGTTCCAGGATATTTCATGAGACTTACTGTGTGCTTCTGTCTTCATGGTACCTTTGGTGGTTCTTCTTTGCCCGTGGCTCCATGTTTGAGATGAACTTTAACAGATCATGGCTTCCTGGCACCTGCTTTGAGTAGCAGGTAGGCTGATGAATATGCAGATCAAAGAACTTAGGATTTATAGTTAGAAAGGCTTGCATGTAAATTCTGAGTGGCCACTTCTCACTGGGGCTTGAGCATGTTAACTGCGACTTGGTCTCCTCATCTGTGCCATGACTACTGCCTTGAATATTGTGGGGGAGACATTTCATTATGTATAAAAAGATACAAGATTCTGTGAAATATGGGGTTTCAGTCAAAAGTACAATCATTATTATCACTCCACTTTGTCTTTGGTGAGCCTTTCTCTATACCTTTGAGGACATGGTCCCACACCCTGACTGTGGTCACTTCCCCTTTGTGGTGTGTTATACAATATTTTTCTTGTTTATATGGTGAACACACATGCACACAAGCACACTCACACACATGCATACACACATGTGCACTCACACACGGACACACACACACACACGGGGGGGGGGCTGATATAGATAGTGTCAGAGTCCTATTCCTACCTTTCCATCTGCTTTCTTCTGCTAAAAGCTACTTATTGTGAATTTTCAGTTCTCCATCTGAAGAATTTTGCTCCTGGCCACTAGAATATACTTTGTCTTCATGCAATAGAAGCTGGAAGCATCAGAGAAATTAGAAGTTCCCTACAGTAGTAGGTCAGGAGTTGGAAGGTAAAACTTCATGCAGTCTTGTTTCTTGAAGAGAATGACTTTTGAGACCATTCTTCACTGTCTCCCATAGCATGTCCTGTGTTGGCTTCCGTTCCTATGGTCATTCTTCACTTCCAGACCACAGCTTCCTGAGGTCTCCATGTGACTCCTGTTCCAAACATCATTTCAGCATCTGCTTCTGGGGACTCAATCCTAGACACAAATATGTGTCCTCTTTCGCCAGCTATGTGGAACTGATTGCTTCTTCCACAGTTTCTCAATGAGGCTAATCATAGGCTCTGAACAACCAGGGCATACTACACACAGTGGCCACAAGGATGCTTAAGTCATGCCTCATTGGTATCTCGAGTGCCACAAAGACTTGTTCTAGGAAGACCTGCCACACTCCACATAGATGTAAACCAAGCCACAGCAGAAGAAATGCCACCATAGCATTTAAGGAATGACAACTGATGCTGTTAAGTACTCCAGTAGAAAAGTGTCAGCAAAGCAGGTTCTTTCTGATTCCATCTGGCAGCCTGGACCCCACGGTCACAGAAGCCTAGGTCCATTACTATGAATGCATTACTCAATACCACAGAAAAATTTGTAACTCAGAAATATCTTCCACTGACATTACAAAAAAATGATTTCACCTAGGTCTGTCCACTCTCCCGGGAGAGCATCCAGCTGACTTTGCCCTGTCACTGAGCATCTGTCAGTGAGACTCTGTTCAATGTCCATGCTCAGCTCCCACTCCATATGCATCATCTGCTGGAGCTGCATATTTTCTTGGCTGCTGGCCACTGCAAACTTTGTGTATATCTGAACACATTCATCACCACTTTAGTCAAAACGGTATTAACGCTGCAGTTTTGGAGGGTCTCCTCCAAGGAGCTGAAGATTGAGACTTGATGGAGAATATAAAGTAGAGCAGTCCCATCCCTGTTAACACAAAACGGCTGCACCTCTCATGTAGAACTGTGTTTAAAAAGCATGAAACTCAACAGCAATAGAGAGCTAGGGAGTCTATAAACTGAGCAAGATCTTTTCTTTACTACTGAGGGCTTAGTGTTGGTACACTCTCTAATGACTCAAAGGGTGAATTTCAGTCCATGAGCAAACAAATTGGGTGACTCTCCTACATCCACTGTCAGGAAGTTCCACTGTTGGTCACACACAAGCACAGAATGTTATTGATCCCTTTGAACAGCTGAGTTCAGAAACATTGGACATATGCCACTTTCAGTCCTAGACAAATGAAATCTCAGACAGTTTTCCCATCATGTAGATCTTGATCTCTTTTTTAACTTTGATTGACCAGCTCTTACACTGGTCCCGGTTTGCTTTCATCCACTCTCTGAGCATAGGTTAGCAATGATTGATTCATAATTCTCCCTCTTTATCTCTAAAGATTTATTTATTTTTATATTATGTATGTAGTCTTTTTCCTATATGTAAGTCTGTGTACATTAGAGGCCACAATAGGACCTCAAATATTCTGGAACTGGAGTTACATATGGTTGTGAGTCATGTAGATGCTGAGAACCAAACCCAGATTCTCTGGAAAAGCAGTGTGTGAGTGCTTAACCACTGAGCAATCTCTCCAGCCACTTGTCATTCTATCTTGATGAGATTTTGTACTGTGGCCAAAGCACACCATATGGGCCTTAGACCTAAAAATAGCTGACAAATAGTGTCCGTCACAGTGGCATCCCTTTCTTTGACTAACAAGCACTCAGTGAGGCCTGAGCTTCGAGCCTGAGCTTCCACTGTGGGAATCAAATGGCAGGGAAGAGCCTTCATTGGTGTCACACATCTGGTAGGGACAGCCTTCCTCGGTGTCACACATCTGGCAGGGACAGCCTTTCTTGGTGTCATGCGTCTGTTGGCAGTGGTGGAGTGAACACCACAAACACATTGCCATGTCATGTGGCTCCCACATGAAGATATCTCTTTTACCCAGACATTTGCTCCTGATGTCAACAGGCACTGCTAAAGCAGTCTTTGATTAATTTCTTGTCTTCATTCTCTCTTTAATCTTGGAACAGAGAACTATCTGATCTAGTGATGTCAATTTTTTTTGCCATATGAGTTTAGGATCTGTTTGTTCTTGGTTTATTTGTTTATGATCCCCTGAAATATTTTGGAGCCCCTAGCAAATAATGGGCTGTGTAAAGAACTGATAACATTACCTATGTAGGCTCATTCTAGTGAAGGTGGAGTATCTCCTCTCAACCCCAGAGCCAGTGACATCACAATGTTACATTCTTGAAACTGGCCTTAGCCAGAATATTGACAGTGTAGGCATCTGGGAGCAGCTTGTCTCTCCCCACCCCCTCTTCAGAGGGCCATTGGTAAATATTTGCTGCACAGCAGACAAAGGTCAGACCTGCACTTGGCACAAGAAGTCAAGACCTTACTGAGACATCTGAACAATTTTCAGAGGAATCAGAGCTGTTTCTCCAAATCAGTGATCTCAGTCCTTTGTTTAGTAACAATCCCGGAGCAACCCAGAGCCTACTGTGGTGGAGCTTACAGCATGTCCCAGAGCCTACTGTGGTGGAGCTTACAGCATGTCCCAGAGCCTACTGTGGTGGAGCTTACAGGGTCCAAAGCCTGAAGATGGGATGGCTCAGAGCTAACTACACAAAGGAAGGCCATTTATATGGAGTCATTTGTATTTTAATATGTCAGAGCTGTGCCGTCCACACTGGAGGTTTAGACGGGCAAAGCCAGATGTCATGACTTTATGGAGGACCAGTGTGACAGTGACAGCCACAAAGGGTTAGGGAATGGCACTACCTTCTGAGAGATACTCTTGATGCTGGGCAAAATTCAGCACAAGCCAAAATCCATATACAGACTCTGAGTCTTTCTTTTCTCCATATACAGACTCTGAGTCTTGAAAGATACAGTGCATATTGACACTTCATGCATGTGTGCAAGAAGGAACTATGTCCTGAGCTCAGGGTCATGTGTCTTACGGATTAATTATCTTCTAATGTTGGTGGGACATGAATAGTTATTCATTAGAAACTGTGTTTCCTACTCAACATTAACAATGCCCCCACCAAAAAAACAAAAACAATTTTTCCAAAGATTCTAACACCCCAGGATTCATGCTGCCTGGCTGAGAGTTAATACCTGAGTCAAGACCTTCCCTTCAAAGCTATGGCTGTATCCTGTTGTCTGCTGAGGTGGTACAGGAAAGGAGAACTCACGGACAGAACAGACATCCAAAGTCACCGGTGTCTGGAGACCTACTCAAACTATCCAGAAGTATAAAGGATACCCAGGTAACTCTGAGAGAAGAAGTCTCAGGGAAGAAAGGCAGGGCAGTGTATTTGTATGTCTAGGAGCTCAGGACTCTGAAGGAGGCAGCAGCTGTCATGGAGAATTATCTGTCACCCAGGAATGACAGAATGAGCTGTGTTTAAGGAATAGCAGAAAGGGTTACTCCCTAGTAATGATGCTCCATTGTCTAATGGGCTCTGTTATCTTCAAATAATGCCCCGTGGTCAAGGTGCCTCATGGTGGGGAATTGACAGTGGACAATTACCTTGAGGAAAAAGCACATTTAATTTTTCTTTTGTCCTCTGCTTCCCATTCCATCATTTCTCTGCCTTTTCTTACTCGGATATTAATTTAAAAAGTAAAAATAATATTTTAAAATATCAAGGCTTTTTACGGTTTTTTTAAGGGTTATTATCTCTTGCTACTAACCAAGGGGAACTAGTTACATGGATGCTAGCAAGATGTTTAGTCAGATGCTCTTTGTACTTAGAATTAAATGGTGAATGCTAATACTGCCTTCAATGTTGCTGCAGCTGTGCAGAGCCCTTTAGCTTCTTAAGGTACTTCCTTAGGCAGTAGCATCGAAATGTTTTAGCTAAAAGACCAGTCGAGGTTTTTAACAATCTGTGAGTCACCTGTCCCATCCACTCTCTATTTATTAACTGAACACTTTTATTGAAATGACATTTATGGGAGAGAGTACACACATCATTAGGACAAACTTAGATTTATATTTTATTCCAAGGGAACACAAACATTCAACCAGGTCAGAAACTGAACATGTCAGAGACTGTTCATCTTTTAGTCTTGACCTGCTCCTGATCAGCATCCTGAATTCTAATCTTAGAAACCAATTGGACTTTTGTTCTTGACTTTGTATGAGTACAATTGTGCCTTTTTATGTATTTCTGGCCTCCTTCACACGGCTTTTTTTGTGACACTTATTTACACACAGTTTAGGTCCCTTCATTTGTAATGTTCTATGATAGTACTCTGCATGTCTGCATGCACACATGCATGCACACATGCATGCACACATGCATGCACATGTATGTGTATGTGTATATAGGGGCCAGAGGACAACCTGGGATGTTATTCCTCAGGGGTTGCCCACCATATGCTTTGAGACAGTATCATGGCTATTCCTGGTTGTCAACTTGACTCTATCTGGAATGAACTACAATCCAGAATTGGAGGGCTCACCTGTGATCCAGATCTCCGGGTTAGAAGACACAAGTTTCTGACTTGCATCTTGGCATGAAAATCTTGAGGCACAGTGGCTATGAAAAGTTTAGGCCTAAGAAAGGTAGTACACACCTTTAATCCCAGGAGACTGAGGCAAGAAGATTGCTGAGTTCAAGGTCAGCCTGGAACAAACAAGTCCCAGATCCAAGCGTGGTGGTACGCACCTTTAATCTGGGTCACACCTTCTGCTGGAGGCCTACATGAGGACATTGAAAGAAGGAAGATTAGCTCTTCTTCGCTGCTTATATTTACTTGCCAGCACATCTGTAAGAACCTACGTCTACAGAAGACCAGGTGAAACAACTAGCCTTGTGGGACTGAGCAACTACTAGATTAGTGGACTACCAATTCACAGCTGACCAATGTTGGGGAGTTGGACTACAGACTGTAAGTCATCATAATAAATTCTCTCAAAACAAAGAGATATTCCATAAGTTCTGTGACTCTAGAGAACTCTGACTAATACAGACAGCATCTGTTTTCACACTTCAGCTCACAGACTACGTGGCCAGAAAAGCCTGGGGATTGTCTTATCTCTGTGTCCCTGGCACTGGGATTGTAAACTCACACTACCACGCTTAGCTTTCTGCACGGTGTCTGTGGTTGGAACTCAGGCTCTGTGCTGGTAGACTGTGGGACCACATCTCATTAGCTTAAATTTTTGTCTCCCTAGTGATTAATTTTGTACGACATCTTTTCATGGGTTTGTTGTAGCCTTGCTTGCACTTCTGTTTCACTCCTTGCCATTCAAGAGAGAGAGGGAGATGTGTATTTATTTGTGAATCTGAACAGTTTTAAAATTATCTTTTCTGTATTTTCCTCTAAAAGTTCCACATTCTGGATCCCAGCCATTTGATTTAAATTTGTATAGTCTCATTCTATAAGTTGACTGCTCCTGTTGTTTTATTTTCTTGTAAAGGATATCTTGTTGTTCCAGAACCCTCATTTAGAAAATGGTCCTTGACTCTTTCCATCAAAGCCTTAGAAACCAGGCTCACACCACCTGTCGTTTATTATGACATCATCCAATAGCTGTTTCTAGTTTTGTTTATTTATAATGGGCTCATTATGATTGCTTTGAGGCAGTAAACTTTGGTTTTAACCAATTTTTACTTTCAACTAAGCCATAGCTCTGATAACCATTATCCTCAGAGAGACTCCTTGCCATTCATTTGCTCTTTCAGTCAGCCAGCTTTTACTGAGACAGAGACTTGGCATCTATTCAGGAATCAGTTCAGTGACCTGGGCTGAGTTACCACACTCGAGGGACTTCTTTCTACTCTCAGAGACATGCCGTAAGAAGCAGCAAAGAAACAGCAGAAAAGCATGCCTAGTGAAAGGCACAGTGACGAGTAAGAGTTAGAGTCTTATTTTAATTAAAATCATTGTCTCTAGGTTAACATTCAAAACGGGGTTTTAAGAAGTAGTAGAGTAATAACAGTCACATCTAAGCAAAGACCACTGTAGAGCAAAAATAAGTGTATTTGACATGTTGGAAAAATAGTTGCAGACAGTTTGCATGTCACTGCAATAAGAATTTCAGACGAAAAGAAAGCCTGAGTGTGATACAAACAGTGGACTCCTTCAAAATCTGCTGGGTGTGTGGTAGTTGACGCATATACTCAGCAATCTCTCCCATAGAAAGGCACAGATTATAAATCTGCAAAGCTTTTGAGGACCCATTGTCTGTGCTGTAATCGCTCAGCTTTGCTGTACAATGGAAACCATAGAAAATCTATAAACAGATGAAAATTCCTTTCCTGGGCTCCAGTAAAACTTTATTTTGTAACCATTGGAGTCTGTCAGCCTCAGCCAAGAGAACGGTTCCAGGCAGCCCTCCTTGGATCGTTAAGAGGTTGGGGTGTTGTTGACCTTTGTGTCACTGTGACCAAACACCTGACAAAGTAACGTAAGGGAGGATTTATTTGGACCCACAGTTTCCATCATAGCGAAGAAGGCACGTGGAGTGGACCCACTCATGATGGTGGTAACTTGAGAGGGAAGCTGTTCATGTGGCATGGACCAGGAAGCAGAGGAGAGCAGGTGGGAACAGGTGTGGTCTCACAGTCAAAGTCCCAATCCTCATGATGCATTCCCTCAGCCAGGAGCCTCCACGGCCTTCAAACAAGCAGCACACGCTGAAGACCAAACTTACAAACCATGCTTCTGGGGTAAGCACCCCAGACTCAAACTCTAACAGATATACTGGTGATTCTGCAAGGACTTACTTCTCAGTTTCTAATTGGCGTAGCAGAGCCCAGCCCACTGTGGGTGATACCATCCTTAGGCTGGTGGGCTTGGGCTGTGTAGGAAAAAGAGTGACCTCAAGCCTGGTAACAAGCCGGTCAGCAGAATCCCTCCATGGTTTCTGCTTTATGCTCCTGCCTTAAATCCCTGCCTTGGTGTCTGCCCACGATAGACTATAACCTATAGGCTAAAATAAATTATTTCCACTTCAAGTTGCTTTTGGCTCTATATTGATTTTCACAAGAACAGAAAGCAAAGCAGAGTAGAGCAAACCCATCCTTCTCCTGTTGACTTGCTAAAAAATATCTCAAACATTTGGTGATTAAGTAGGGTTCCATACAGCCTCCAAATGCATCCCAGAAAGCCAGAACCCATCCAAGCCTAGAACCAGGCCCAGAAGAATATTTGGCACTCAAAGTAAGGTTTCCTCCGGGGCTTTGCCATATTTAGCTTGGAGCACACAGAGACACAGAGGGAAACTCTGGCCACATTTCTCTGAGCAGGAGGGCAACCTTTACAGGAAGGGAGACAAGAATGCAGGCCACAGGCAGGTGCACAGACGTTCCACACAAGGTGACGCTTGTGGGTTTTGGATAACACCACGGAAAATACCAAAGACGTCTTTTCTTTCTTTGAAATTGTTGAAACACATGAAAGGAGTTCTGATGAGTACATAGTCTAAAAGGACCCAAAAATATGGTGCATAACTGTGGTCCTTCACTGGTCTCTGTCATCCTCTAGACCTAGAGGTAAGTGACTCAGGCTTTAAGGACAGCTGTTTCACAGGGACCGTCTGGGACTCAGGCCTTGCCTCCTGTAGCTTGGCCCTCTCCTAACCTCTGCTCCCATCTGTGGGATTCATGCAGAGCCTTGCCTGGCTGAGGACTTCACAGTACAAAGTTGTACTACCTGTAAGTTTCATGAGATACGAACATCTAATAAGGTGCCTGAGCCTCTGCATCTTCCTGCTGGAGTGAGGAGTGTGCCACACTGAGTCTGCTCCTCTGAGGCTGGGCTAGGAAGAATTCTGTACAGTGTGTTCTTTCAGATTCTTTTCTTTATCCCTGTATCTCCAGCTTCCTTCCTCTGGGTATAGAGAATGTGTCTCTCCATTGAGGGTCTTAAGGCCTGCTTCTCCGAGAAAAATGAAAGGTGGTGAGATAGGGTTTCTCGCTCTGCTCCCTCTGGTCTTTTGAACGCTAAGACACTACACTGGGAGATGTGCCCCGAACTATCAATACTAGGGGTGAGGGTTGTTCCCTTCCTTGCACTTGCTGCTGGAACTGGATTCTGAAAGAAAAGGGGGAAGCCCAAAGTCAAACCTGCTCAAATACAGGACTTGAAGGACCTGCCTGAATCTTGGTCCTTTTTATGCACATCTAACTTCCTATGTCCTCATGGAAATCACCAGAGGCACAGCCCCAGATGGGAGAGCTGAGCATGGCAGCTCTTATAAAAGAAAAGATTTAACTGGACTTGCTCACATTTTCTGAGGTTTAGCACATTATCGCCATGGTTGGAAGCATAGTGGCAAGCAGGCAGGCATGGAGCTGAAGAAGTAGCTGGGAGTTCTCTATCTGGATCCACATGAGTTCTGGATCTGGATCCACATGAGTTCTGGATCTGGATCCACATGAGTTCTGGATCTGGATCCACAGCAGCAGAAAGAGAGAGAGCCACTGAACCCGGCTTGGCCTTTGGAAACCTCCACCCCAGGAACACACTTTCTCCAACAAGGCCACATCTCCACATCCTTCTCAAGTAGTGCCATTCTTTAATGACTAAGCATTCAAATATACGAACCTATGGAGGCTATTCTTATTCAAACCATCATAGACCCCAAGCCAATTTTAGAAGCCATAGCACAATCCTCCCAGGAAGTTTCTATTCTCTAACCTGAGGTGTATAAGGAAGGTAGCTTTACACCCTGCTGTGTGAACAAAGAGAGAAAACATTTTTCACCATTAAGTGTACTCTGTGTTAACATTTCCTGTGCGGCTGGAACTTGACTCTACACCCACCAGAAAGTGTACTGTGTGTTAACATTCCATATGTGGCTGTAACATGGGTCTACACCCACCATCATTTCCCCAACAGAACCTCCGTGGGAATTTCTACCTGACTTTTGTTGAACTGACAGGTTTCACTCAATCACCTTGGGATTTTTTATTTGCCCTTTTCTCTGTCAGACATGAGAGTGAATTTCAGTTTCATTCCCTCTGTACCCTTCACTGAAGCATTTGTACTTTTTAATCTCCTGCCCCCAGCAGTGTCTGAAGGAAATCCTTTGTATTGTTGGCTTGCCTTTAGTCAGACTCTGGTGTTTTCAACAGAACTGATTTCATTAGAATAGATCCTGGGACACACTGTTAGATCTTTGAGAATTCTCTATCATGGCCTGACTTGTCAATCTTGTTTAACTAAATCCCTGGGACCAATGCCTTTAGCCTTGCTGCTGCCTCTATATCTTTTCAGAAAATCCTTTTGAAAGATTCTAGAAGGGTGTAAGAGTGTGATCTGAGAAGTCTTGCCGAAAGTCTTACATGTTGTCTTCTTAAAAGCATTCTGCCTCATCCCTGGGGGTTAGATCATAGGAAAATGATAGATGGATGGATGGATGGATGGATGGATGGATAAATAGATGAGTGAATGGATGAACAGACCACACACTGGTGGGTAAATATCAGGCATATTAGTCAGGGTTCTTTAGCGGAACAAAGCTGAATATATATGATTGCTTACAGGCTTCAACTAGCCTAACAATCAACAGAAGGTCCAAGAATTCAGCATGTGTTCAGTCCACAGGGCTGAATGTACATGCTGGAATCTCAAAAAAGTAAGCTCTCATGCCAGTGAATAAATACACTTGCTAGCAAGATTGACAGCAAGCAGCCAAAGGAAACAAGCTCCCTTCTTCCATGGCTTTTATATAGGCTTCAGAAGAGGGTATATTCCAGATTAAAGGTACACCTTTTCACCTTAAAAGATCCAGATTAGAAGTCACTTTCCCTGTTTTAAATGACTCAATTAAGAAAAAAGTCTAGTTTGAATCCTAGTTAGTTCCATATAGTTAAGTTAACAACATGAATAGCCGTCATAGTTGGGCAAATAAATGAAAAGATGGCAGAGATGGTCAGGTCAATTAGGATGTGGACTGGATGAATAATGGATGAATTGAAAGAGAAATGAGATAGAAAAATAATGCTAATCTTCCATTTGTAATACCATTGCCAATTAATTTACTATAATTGGTATTAAGTTCCTGAGACTGAACACACCTTCTGCAGAAAACAGCAAGTCTTGCAATCTGTTTTCTGCCTCCTACAGAAGTATGGGGGGCTCTCAAATATCTCATCACCATTCTGACTCAGGGTCTGTGCTGTCAACACAAGCAACCATATAGTGTAGGCATTCCTTGATTTCAGTGGGGATGTCTCCTGATGAAGCAACTGTAAGTTGAAAATACAGTGTCAGGAATACACTTCCTATAGCTCACCTCCCTGTCTCCATAGCTTAGCAACGTAGCACAAGGCAGAGGTCATTGTTTCCCTCATGATCCACAGCAAATGGGAAGCTGTGGCATGCATCTACTGCCCTGCATAGGAAGAGAGATGTTTCCAAGCCAACATAGGGTGCCCATCTGCCATCCCAGCACTTGGAAGATAGAGGCAGAAGGATCATGAGCTCAGGCCAACCTGGGCTACATAACAAACACCTGTCTCAGAAAAGTATCTCACTGCACACTGCTAGTCCAGAGGTGTGGGGAATCAAAACTTAAAATTGAAAGTATAGCTTCTCCTGAATGTTTCTTGTTGCACCACAATAAAACTGATTAAGACGAGACATCGTAAGTTAGAGACTCCATTCACAAAGACTGCCTCAGCACATAACATACTGATCCTAAGCAGGCATGTGCAAAAAAAAACTCCCAGAAACGTCCTTACTAGCCTAAGCATGTGGTTGAAATGTCTACTCTGACAAAATTATCCAGGCCTTCACCCACACTCCGGGTAGTAGTGGGCAATGTGTTCCTGGCTGTACTCTTCCCTGGAAGACCCCACACTGGCATTTTCAAAGTTATACTGTATCGCTTATGACGTGAGCCAGTACTCAGGGGTGTATCACTTTAGACTGCATCGAATAGTTAAGAGAGGCAAACTTGCAGAGAGTAAGTGACCTCACTCTCTTGGGATCAGACAGCCAGGAAGACAAAAAGCTAAGTTTCACCTAGTGTCTAAACTCAGTGCCTTCCTCCCAGCACTGCCTCCCTGACCATTAGCCTGACCCTGACCGAACTCTGAACAATGTCGTCTTACATTTGTTCTGTTCACATACCAGGTACGAGCTGTGACTTTCCAGTGCACGAGATGCATCCAGGAGACTGAGGGACTGAGTTTTTAATAGTTGCAGTTTAATTAAGCAGTGAATTAAGTTTAAGAACCAAGGACTACTTGGATCACTCACACAGTCTCTGAAGAGGTTGTGCTGAGCTAGGAGAGTAGGAAGCAGCTGAGACATGCCCTTGACTGTTTCCATGATTCTGAAATGTCACATGCCATTCCATCCTTTAGAAGAGCCGAGCTCTACTTCTGATCATTTACCCATGTAGGTGGCTTGTCTCATTATAGCTCATTGGAAAACATTGAAGTGACACAACTCCAAAAAAGTAAAATAAAATAAAGTCAAGCAGAGTGTCTTCATTAGGGATTCGTCGCTCTGAAGAACACCATGACCATGGCAACTCATATAAAGGAAAACATTTCATTGGGGCTGGTTTACAGTTCAACGGGTTAGTCTGTTATTGTCATGGTGAGAAGCATGGTAGCATGCAGGCAGACATGGTGCTGGAGGAGCTGAGAGTTCCGCATCTTGATCCACAGCCAGCAGAAGGAGACTCCTATACTAGGCCTAGCTTGAGCATATTGAGATCTCAGTGCTCACCTCTGCAGTGACAGACTTCCTCCAACAAGGCCACACCTACTCTAACAAGGCCACACCTATTCTAACAAGGCCACACTTCTTAACCTATTCCCTATAGGCCAAGCATTCAAACACATGAGTCTATGGGGGCCATGCCTATTTAAACCACCACACAGAATAATACTAAGAAACTTTAACAAGCTGTGGTCAGGTAAGACCACAGGTGGCTGTGCTGCCGCTGACTAAGCCATTCTTTATCTCCCTGATGCTGCTGTTGTACAAGGCATCTGTGAAAATGGAGGGGTAGAAAACAGGGTTGGTGGACTGGAAAGAACAGGGCCTCAGGGTTGTGTTGTTGGTTGTTTTTTAAGACAAGGTTTTGCATCGTAGCCCTGGAGAGCCTCAACCTCCCAATCTTCCTGACCTGGCTTTCAGGGTACTGGGGTTTCAGGCAGTGCTAGTGTGCTCAGCAATAGTGTATGTTTCAAAGGTGGAAAAGCAGTGAGCAATTTCTCAGAGAAGGAACTGAGAGCAAAGGAGAAATAAGAGACTGTGAACCAAGAAACAAAGATGAGTCTGGGTAACACATTCATTATAAATACTCTGGATGAAGGACAAAATAAATGCCACATGATTCCTGGTGTGGACAAGTTGAAACTGGAAAGTGCTTTCAAAGAAGAAGGAGATTGAAGGAGTACTGGGCTGGAATGCAGGTTCACGGTCCATGCTTGCTCGGCGTGCGTGAGGTATGGGTTTAAGGTTTGACTCAGTGGTGCTCTACAGCATGTCAGGCCTTGTGGTTCATCCCAGCACTGAAAAAGGAAAACAAAACACACAAACAAAAGACCTGCATGTGTATTTCTTACCTCAGATCAAAAAAGACAATGTGATAGAGAGTTTAGTTAAATTCTGAAATTCTGCAAACCCAGGGTACAGACATGGGGCAGTCCTAGTCCAGCACCAGGTTGTGTAAATAAATTTTCATTTTACACAGTTGAGAACACAGTATTCATTTGTATCCGCGCTGGTGCATCAGTTGGAGTTCAGAGCAGCAGACTAGCCAGAGGCTTTGCTGAGTTGCCAGGCAAAGACTATGCAAACCAGCATGGCTGGAGGCAAAGCCTTGGTGCTCACCCTGAGCAGTCCACACTCCTGCCTCAACGTCCCTGAGAGGCACATATTGCTCAATAGGTACCTTTTCTTTTTTTTCTCAGTGATGAATGTGGAATCCAAGAGATGCCTATACCACTGAGCTATAACAAGGCCCTAGTGTATTCTCTGTTCACAGAACTAGACTGAACTAGATTGAAAAGGTAACAAGCCAATCCAAGAGAACATAGGTAGCTAACAGGAAAACACTTTCTGGCTTTGCTTGGGGGAGAGGGTCTCATGTATCTCAACCTAGTGCCCAACTCCATTTGAAGCTGAGGATAAGTCTGGACTTCCACTCTCTGTGTCCCAAGTGCTGAGATTACAGGTGTGTGTCACCACACCCTATTTATGTGGTGCAGAGGAATCAAACCCAGGCACGTCCTCCCCAGACATTAACGTGCCACGAATGCCCTAAGAGGGAAAAATTAAAACAAAAGTCATTAAAAAAACAAAAGCTAGATTTGTTTGTTTGTTTGTTTGTTTGTTTGAGACAGGGTTTCTCTGTGTAGCCCTGGCTGTCCTGGAACTCACTCTGTAGACCAGGCTGGCCTCAAACTCAGAAATCCGCCTGCCTCTGCCTCCGGAGTGCTGGGATTGAAGGTGTGAGCCACCACTGCCTGGCAACGTGCTCTGCTCCAGTGTGGATGGTATTTTGCATGCTGTAGCCAAGTGGGTGCATTTGAACCTGGAGGAGCTTAGAGTTCACGAGGGTGTGGAGTGAGTAACTGTGAGCAAGGCTGGCTGTGTGCACTCTTTCTTTGGGAAACTCTCTGGCTCCGACATGTGTGCCGAGGGTGATTCATGGCGTTTCACTCAGGATTGTCCAGTGGGTAATTGCTGCTTCAAAACCAGAGAAACAGATGTAGACCCTGAACTCTGGCTATAAATTCCTGTTTTATGATTATGGTTTTCAAATGTGCTGTGTCACATTGACAAACATGCAGTGACTCTCAAAGAAAATGGATTTGACTCTCAAACTTTTGGGGTTTTGTTTTTGTTTTTGCTTGTTGTTCTTTAGACCATTGATCAGAGAGAATAGAGGATGTACTACCTATTACAATAGCTGCCCCGTGGAGGGGCACTGGAAAGGGTCTTCTACCTATGTAAATCAGATTTCAAGTGATGTCACTCATTACACTTCATCGTGAACAAATTAGCTCAGGTTTTACTTTCTACGTATCCTTTAGTCACTATTATACATAAACATACACTTAAAGAGTTGTTACTTACTTCTATCTAAAAGAAAGACTTCAAGGAAGAATCGTGTTTTCAAAAGGTGAGAGGAGATTTACCGACAAAAAAAAATGAAAAGAAATGTGGCTTACTTGAGCCCGACTTTGAATTAGCACTTCCTAATAGCCTCAATCCCTGCCACTGGTGTAATTAATCCACAATGAGAAATGATTCACTGACTAGTGAGCCCCATTGCATTATAAGGAGTACGTAATATCCCATCCACACAGATTTAAATACTGATCAAGTTCATTTCCCTACAATTAAAAGAATCTCGAGGTGATTATAAATCTAAATTATCCTTGTGCAAAGAAAGAAATTCCCCAGCCGCAGGCATACACCACACCACAACCACCGAGAGCCTTGCTAGATACCATTTCTCTCAGCCAAGCAACTGCTGTCTTGGGGAGTTCAGCTGTGTCCCCTGGCCTTGTTGATTGTTAATAGGACCCCACCCAGTGGAAGGCTGGGAGAGTCATGACACCCTCCCCACCACCTGTGTGGTGCAATGCCTTCATTGCCGGTGGCCTGGGGAAGGGCTTAGCTATATAGGGGTGTGGTCTCCACCTGCATAACTGTGGGCAAGCTGTCATTTCTGCTGAAGTAGAGTGACTAGTTGGGGAAGGAGCACCCACACCCATGTAAGTGACCTCTCACCTGTGCTTTGTAAAGAAGCCCAGTAAACTCAAAATTCCCCAGAGTGACCTCGTAGAACTGACCTCTGTCTGTCCTTGGAATCTTAGTACACCTAAGAGAAGGGTTAGACATTGCTTAGGTCTCCTGAAGAAAAGGAATCTTAGCAACACATAGCATTCAGAGGAGGAATACTGTGGAAGACATTTGGGAGTGGTGCTTGCCCTCCTAGATGGGACTGGCAATTCGAAGAATCTGGGCTCATCCTCTCTTTCCTGTGACCACTGCTGCCCTGTACTTTGGGACCATGATCAGCAATTTCAGCAAGGAAGTGCATCAGCCTCCTGGAGAGAAGGCACCTGAGACACAGGTATCTGCCAAGCTTTCTCGCCTCGAATTTACATTATACTTGAGTTCTGTTCAGTTCCTCTCCCTCTGTCCATACCTTTTCCTCCACCTCCAGTACTGGGTGTGTTCGTGACTCTGTTTCCAGGGAATGGAGGAACCTTAAGGAAGCATTCCAGGTTAGGAAGTCTTGGGCCAAGCAGAAAGTTGCACATAGCCCAGCGTTTGGTATCTTTTCAGTCGTTTAATGGTGGTGGGCTAAGTAGTAGTTTTGTAAATTCCTGTGTGCTATCTCACTTTGGATGTGTGTTGTCTTTGTAGTTGATGAGTCTCTAATAATAAACCCGTTACAAAATGGATGGCTACAGAAAGGAGAGCAAAACAGTGAGCACTTTCTGTGAGATCTCTTCCTTCTAGCATGCTGAGCTTCCTATGCTTTGGGTGTAGGACACCTTCTTAGGGACACTCTGCCTCCATGAGGGAGTGTTCCCCGTGCTCCTATCCTATGCCAGGACAGCCAAGCAGTGGCTAACTAGTCAGCGCAGCATTTCAGCAAGAGTGGGTGTCCCTAACAGCCTCCCTGCGTGTTGGTGTCTGTCCCTCCCAGCACTGCCCACAAGGAGGATGGGAGCCAGGCTTCCCTACCCATCTCTTTGCCAGCTTCTGTGGGAGAATTCCTAGGAAGGAAGAGAAGGAAGGGCAAGGGGTGTGTCTAGCTCCGCCCCACAGAAGCTGGAAGCTAGCTGTAGGTGGCTTCCCTTTTGAAAGTGCTGGCTGCGTAGCTGCATCTGTATCAATAGCTTCTGGGTTTTTGAGAGCAACTTTAAATTTTTTTTGTTGTTTTTTGCTCCTTCTCCTGGGCTGTCAGTGTAACCAGTTTAAAAAAAAAAAAAAGGAGAGAGAGAGAAATTCTCTTATCTGAAAATTGTTTTTTTTTTTTTAAATAAGTATGGAGAGGCCCTTGGGCCTGAGGGTGTTATATCCCCCAGTATAGGAGAATGTCAAGGAGGGAAGACGAGAGTGGGTGGGGGGTGGGGTGGGGAGGTGGGTTGGAGAATATCCCCATAGAGGCAGGGGGAGGGCGGAGGGAATGGGGAGGTTCCAAAGGGGAGATCTGGAGAGGGGGAAACATTTGAAATGTAAATAAAATATGAAAATTTAAAAAAATACAAAAAAAATAAAAACAAATCTTTAACTTAAAAAAAAAAATAAGTGTGATTGGACAGAGGTGGTCTGAGCAAAACCTAGCTTTCAGAATTATAAAACCCTCATACTTACCCGGTTTTCAAAATACACATTAAGTTATGTGTGTAAACCTGTGCCTGACAAAGAGGCCACCAACACACTCCCTGTGCATGGACTGTGGGTTGGTGTGGGTTCAGAGGGAGCACAGGTCTACTGACTTCTGAACCCTGTAGCCTCAGGCAAGTCTGGGTGTCCCTGGCAAAAGTCCCACAGCTAGAAACAGGAGGCAGAGACACTGCTAATATTCCTTCTGTGTGTTTATTGAGAAGTTACAGGTAGTTATTTTCTTCCTGTGAGTGGTATACAGATGAGAAAACTGAGTCCTAGAGAAAATCAGTATTTCCCTAGACATACAGAGGCCAGTGGCAGAATCTAAAACTCTCTCTCTCTCTCTCTCTCTCTCTCTCTCTCTCTCTCTCTCTCTCTCTCACACACACACACACACACACACACACACACACACACTCCATCCTTGGTCTCTCTGCTCTGCCCCTCATTTTCGGTGTTTGTGAGAGAGATTGGCAACGGGGAAGGGATGGGGGGGGTAGAGAAAAAGAGAAAGGAGAGAGAAGAAACAGAGTCTGGTGCAGTAACTAATCTGTGACTGCTCCAGGTGTTTCAGCCTGCAGGGTATTTTTAAATCGAAGTAGATCCTAGAAGGGACTTTTCTCCCCCCCTCCGGAGCCAGGACAACCCCTTCAGCAAGCTCAGCTAGAGAATGAAAGAGTGAGAAAAAGGGAAGAAAATATAATAATAATAATAATAATAATAATAATAATAATAATAATAATAAT
>JADRCH010000268.1:2326563-2364865 GCA_019843965.1 Rhynchomys soricoides
ATAATAATAATAATAATAATAATAATAATAATAATAATAATAATAATAATAATAATTCTTAAAAGACGATGGAGAAGGAATAAAAGGACTGCAGGCGCAATGGAAAGTTTCCGAGCCCGAGAGGCTTCCTTCTGCGAGCGGTGGCGCTGGCGGGGCTCTTGATGGGCAGTTCGGGGCTTGCCGAGTGCTTTTACAGCAGTGGAAAGATACCTAAGTTGCAAGGGCTTGGCCAGACACAGCGGAACAGGGAGGAATTTCAGAGGCGGGCTGGGGGCGAGGGTATCCCCACCAGGGCCGAGCAGATGAAAAGGCGCAAACCGCAGCCGCGCTCCCACTCCTCCCTGCGCTCCTGGCATTGTTTGCACGCTGAGCCGTGGGGAGCACCGCGCGGCTGGCCGCGGCCTCGCTGGCTGCCGGCTCTTGCAGGGCTGCTGGGAGTTTTTAAGCGCTGTGAGAATCCTGGGAGTTGGTGATGTCAGACTGGTTGGGTCATTTGAAGGTTAGCAGCCCGGGAAGGGTTCACCGAAAGTTCACTCGCATATATTAGGCAATTCAATCTTTCATTCCGTGTGACAGAAGTGGTAGGAAGTGAGCTGCTCCGAGGCAGGAGGGTCTATTCTTTGCCAAAGGGGGGGGACCAGAGTTCCCGTGCGCAGCGGCCGCAGGACTGGGATGCCGAGGACGCGAGCCACCCGGGCAGGGCGCGTCTGGGCACCGGCGGGGTAGGACCCGCGCGCTCCCGGAGGCCTGCGCGGGCGTCGCCTGGAAGGGAGAACTTGGGATCCGTGCGGGAACCCCCGCCCCGACTGAATCGACCGAGCGAGCCTGGAAAATGGTAAATGATCATTTGGATCAATTACAGGCTTTTAGCTGGCTTGTCTGTCATAATTCATGATTCGGGGCTGGGAAAAAGACCAACAGCCTACGTGCCAAAAAAGGGGCAGAGTTTGATGGAGTTCGTGGACTTTTCTGTGCGGCTCGCCTCCACACCTAGAGGATAAGCACTTTTGCAGAGCGCGGTGCGGAGAGATCATGTTTGACTGTATGGATGTTCTGTCAGTGAGTCCCGGGCAGATCCTGGATTTCTACACCGCGAGCCCGTCCTCCTGCATGCTGCAGGAAAAGGCTCTCAAAGCCTGCCTCAGTGGATTCACCCAGGCCGAATGGCAGCACCGGCATACTGCTCAATGTAGGTTTATTATTTTTTACTTTCTTTTACCAAGAAAAAAAATGTCTCTCTTGCATGCAATAAAGACACTGGAATAAAGTGCTATGGTGGCAAGACAAAGGGTTTAATGATTTAATGCTGAAGGGGTGTGAAAGGCTGCCATGCATACGGATTCCATCCCTGCTGAAATTCCCTCGTAGAGGCTTTCTTGAAACGCCTCCTGCGCCCCTACTCTCCCTTACCACCCCATTCTTTCTTGAAGATAGGTGGGTTTTTTGTTTGTTTGTTTATTTTGTTTCGTTTTGTTTTTTTTAATATGTACAGAAGGAAGGGGAAAATAGAAGGTGACCACAGACTTTGAAACATTCTTCAAGTTGTGCAATCTGACACTCCGTGCAATTTGTGTAAAGGGTAGAGAGGGGATTTAACTTGGCTGGGATTAGCCACGAGCTCAGTAACACTTCCCCCTTATGTATTTCAACAGTGCAAAGTAATTAAAATATGACATGGTCCCTTCAAGGAATGCAACCTTGTGAAGGCGGTTGATCCGGAGTTCATAATGCTGGGGGCAGGATGGTTGCCTCCCTCGGTTCCTTCACTGAGCAAAGGCACTATGTCTTAGAGGTGACCCAACTGCCACCTCTCACTTTGTTAGTCTAAGAAGTTGCTGCTTTGCTAGGGAACTCCCTGCCACCAACACTCCTTGGGCTGGTCATTCATTATTTCCGTATCTTACAATTCAGTCAGGAGCCTGGACTTCAGTTAAAGGAAAAGAAATCTAAATGGGGCAGCCTCATTTTCAAAAACAATATTGACTGTTTGGTTATCTGATGCTGACACGGTGCTTTGGCTCCATCGGTCAACAGTAGCTCAGCTGCAGGCCTGAAAAATGACCAGGAGTCCTGGGAAATCTTACTTAGAGCCCGCTGTGGTGGGAGCCTGCAGGATGCTTCACCACCCTGACAGTGATTTAGATAAATGGCTCATCTATCTATCAAAATGTTTCTAGTGCTTGATTTGACAATTCATTGGAGCATTAGCCTGAAAATGACATTTTAAATCTTTGTTTTCAAAGAGGTCAAAGTTTAACTGGGAGAAATTGAGTTTTCCTAACAACATGGTGGCTTGTCTAAAGAGAGAGGCAAAAGGCAAAGTAGAGGAGGGGCAGGGGCAGCATGTCAGCTGACTCTCTGAAACTTTTTCTTAGGAAAAAGGACAAGTTGGGGGTGAGGGGGAGACTTACTTTTTGGGCCAGAAAATCAACAGGTTTGGAGCTGGAAAATCAGTAACTATTTGATACCAACGGCCTGGCCATCAATTTAATATTCATAGAGCCCCATGCAGGCACAGAGAATCGAGTTCCAGGAAATACCTTAATAGTCAGCGGCTCTCCAAATGCCCTGTCCTTTTTCTTACTCATTTTCCTTTTGGAGAAGGCAAAGAAACTTAGCATTAGAAAATATATTCCAGTCACTAGCATGCCCTCAAGCCTCCTTTCCATGGCAGTTGAAGCAATGTGAACGTTCTAGCTGGGGTTCCAGGGAACTGGGCACTGGAAGACTTCGGTTAGAATTGTCCCGAAACACTTTTAGTAGAAGGGAACCTGTCTTGGAAAGAGATTCTGTGGAGCAGAAATACTTGTAGAAATTCTCCCTTTTGCAATTAGCCTCCCTAGCGTGCCTATTAGGTTGCAAGCGTGGGGGTTGGGGGGAGCTTTGTTGGTTCTTGAACAAGTTAAACAAGGGATTTGCTTTATCTGTGCAGAGCGGGTGCTGAATGTGTCACTCGCCTAGGGAGAGCTGATAAGCAAAAACTGTTGATAACAGCAAGGTTTAGCTAATCAAAGAAACCTGCATTAGACAAAGTAAATAAAAGCGTTTGACAAAAGGGTTTCAGAAATTCCAGTGTCTTGTTTTTGTAAGCAGGGCAGTCAGGGCTCATTGTAGTCAGCTTCAGATAGAGTTTCAACTCATACTCCAACTCGGAGCTGAACGAGTCAAGTATCAATATTGCCGGTAGCCTGCAGACCGGCTCAGACTGGCTCTGTGGTCCACAAAACCACGGAATCCCAGCTCTTTCTGTTGATTCTAGAGATTAAGGATAACTAAAACATTCCTTCAGAAGAAAATTCTAGCAAGTATCTGTGTCTGGCAGTGTTGGGGCTTTTGAAATGAAAGCCCTGTGAACCACCTTTGCATAAGTAACAGCTTAAATCCCGATGACTTAGTTTTCCATTTTACCTAATGGCTGTTTTGAAAAGGTGCAGCTCAACGTAGCTCTTAACACAGTGGAAACAGCGGGGCAAAGAGGAAAGAAAGCCCGGACTGAATTCCACATAACTACCTCCAACCTTGTAAGCTTACTTAGGTTTTTAGAGTGTGCGTGCTCGACAGCCTGCGTGCATGTGTCTCTGTGTGTGTTTAAAACCTTTGAACATAATGTCCCCCAAACCTCACTTTGTCAAGTGTTAGAATACTCTGTTTTCCTTTTAATTTTAAAGACAGAAAATTGATATGCCAGCCAGCTGTTGGTTGTAGCAGGGGCTGTGGATTGTTTGGTATAAATATTGGAAATTGGGATTAGGGGCCACTAAGGGAATGTGGTGTAAATAACAGAGAGAGAGCCCTGGACCGCTCCATCCAGTCACCAAGTGTCTATTCAGATGCCTCCTGGATTCTCTTGTTTTTCGGTAACTTCAGATATCTTCCCGAATTAATTGCTCTATGGGCACAGAATAAACCTCAATCTTTTTTTATCTAAATATAGTTGCTTTTGATGAAGTCATGAGTGTGGCAACATCTTGTCCCCTTTCCCTGTGTTCTCTCTTTTCCACACATCAAAGGAGGAGAGAAAAAAGTCCTTTTGCATAGGGTTTTGCCCATTCAGAAGAAATTATTTTTAAAATGAACAATAGCAATGTGTGATTAAGGAAGAAAAGTTCCCCTCTTAGAACTCTGAGCTCCGGATTTGAAGCATTAAGCATGATCTAAGTCCTCTCCTAGTGAGCTATAACTTGAGGTCAAAGTGGTAAAATCAAAGTTACCTTCTCCGAGAGACTCAATGAAGACCGACAGCTGCCATGTGAACTGAGTGGCGTTTTGAATAAATATTTCAGTGAAAAGGGCCAATTGTTTTTCTAAAGTAGGACATAATTTTCTGCTGCTCAGCCACATGACTCAGTAAGTAACAGCATCAGAAAGAAGAGAAGAACAGGACTTTTAAAATCTCAGAGAGAGTGCACCACAGGGTCACTCTGAAAACAAAAGATGAACAAAGTTTTCTTTCCCAGTTGAGAGAGAGAGAGAGAATTCTGTCAATTTTCAGATAAATGGGTGAGTTTGCAAATCAGGACAGGAGAAATAGAAGAACAGCGATTAAATTTTATTGCCAGAAAAGGATGAATTCCAAAACCCAAGACCAAGTCCTGAGAGGGGCAGCACCCTGGATCTACTAACCTTAAGCTGTTTGTTTGGACCATTTTAGCAGCTCTGGTTTAAATTGACTGTCCCGGAGTAACAGAAAGCCCTGGCACGGAATGCGACTTTGTGTTCTCTTGATAGATAAATGAGCACTGTGTCGGCTTCTGCTGGGTTAGCTAGCCTCAATGAAGGAGCTCCTCTTTTTGGACCATCCAGAACCAGCAAGGACCATCCTGGTTTTACATTTCCATTTTGTCTTTGTTTTCTGATGAATCACAAGAATAAAATGTTAGTCTTTAGATTTCAAATACTTCCCCACCATCACCATTAAGCAGGGACTTGGCTGAAAAAGAAAGAAATTCTTAGTTTTCTCCTTTACATATTAAGCAAGGCCGTTAACTTTACTCCACAGAGGAAATACATGATAAATGATGAAGATTACCAATTCTACTCTTAGGAAACTTATCATTCTTTAAATTAAAAGAATTTTGAAGAAAAAGGCTGGGGAGCTTTTAACTAGGAAGTTGGTACCAGGGAGGAAGATTGGAAACGGAAAACCTGTGATTAAAACCTGGGTTCTCAGCCTGTGGGTCTGATATTGACCCCTATGGGGGTAAATGACCTTTTCACCAGGGTTACCTAACACCATCAGAGAACATAGATATTTATACAATTCATAATAATAGCAAAATTACAGTTGTGAAGTAGCAATGAAAATGATTTTATGGTTGGGGTCACCTCAACATGAGGAACTGTATTAAAGGGGCCGCAGCAGTAGGAAGGCCAAGAATCACTAATTTAGAAGCTCTTGACAAGAATCTCCTTCAGAGTTTGAGCTACATATAAGTGCCAATAAATTTATCCTTAAATGGCATTTTTATGCTTTAAATGTTCTAATATAAATTCAGTTAACTATCAATTAAATAGATTATTTCAGATATGGGAGTTTTTGATTGAAGGTTAATCAGAAAAACATTGGCTGGAAACCTTTCCCAAGATATTGATGTCGAATGTTGCCTTTCAAAGGCTGGTTACGGCAATTATCTATCTCCGAGTTTCTAGAAAACCTCCATTCCAAATGTTCTGCTGCAGTTCCCACATCAGTCACTGAAATATGCCAGATATTTCACCATTATGACATCTTCTAGGTTGTCCCTTGAACCTACGGGTGGCACAGAAAGCTTTACAATTCCATGGTCAATATAACTGGAGAGCTCACAACTTAATTTTTCCATTATGAGTGGGGATCATCTTGTGCTTTTGAGTCATTCTTCCAAGCGCAGATTCCTTTCAAAGCCAGTTGTAGATCTGTAAATAGAAGGCTGGCCTTGCAAGATTGATAGGATCAGCTAGGATCTGCTTCAGTATGAGCTGGGGTGGGGTGGGGGAGGGGCATGGAATTCATCTGAATGGTAACAAAGGCATCTGAAAGAACCCTTCCCCCGCCTTTAAAAAGTTGAGGATTCAGGTGTTGGAGGAAGGAGGATGGTCACCTCAGGTTTTAAATAGATCAGGATCATGTCTGAAAGTGGCTTGGTCTAAGTACCTCTAGTTAAGTAGGAAGTGTGATAACTTACACACACACACACACACACACACACACACACACACATACACACACCCCGATCTTGTGACACCATCACAAGTCTGCTGCCCTGAATCGTTTTTTCATGCCTGGCTTCCTGCTTCATCCTTAATATCTGCTGGGCATGGCCATCCATGCCTTTAATCCTAGCACTTGGAAGAGATAGATACAAGCAAACAGATCTCCAAGTTCAAGGCCTGCATGGTCTACATAGAGAGCTGCAGTCCAACCAAGGCTATATAGTGAGACCTTGTTTCAAACACAATTTAAAGAAAACAAAGAAGATATGTGAGATCTGAATCCCATCCTGCACAAGCCTCTTAAATGAAATGATTGCTAGTTCTGACTACCAAGAACAGGAGCAGTACATCTGGGGCTTTCTGCTTGTCTTGGGGTTCAGGCAGGTGTGGCACTGTGGATTTGCTGGCCCACATTAGGCCAGCAAATCCACATTAGGTGCAGAGCCGCAAAGGGGTGAGTTGGATAGGACTCTGGATTGCACAGAAGAAGGCCAGGATTATAGGAAGTGATGTCAGACCAGCGACTTTGCTTGCTCAGTGTTTCCCCTCAGTTCAAGCCTTCAGGGCCTCCAATGGAGAGAACTCACCTAGAGAGGATAAAGAAATCTCAGATTAAAGGGATCAGGGCGAGCAATCATACCCCTGACAAGCCACAGGAATACCAAGAATAATTTGATGGGAAACAGGGATTTTAATAAATGTCTTCTGAGACACAATTTTACAGCTCTGTAGTGGGTGTCCCTTCCTCAGCTGCCAGTTGCGGGGTTCTTGGCTTCTACGAAAGTCCAGCAGTCAGTGGGTAACAAATACCCACAAACCCTGCCAGCTTCTCGTAGTTAAACTCCTCACTGTTAGGGCCAATCTGTGCAGCCTTTTTAACTTCTTCAGTCCAAAGTTTCCGCCCTGCTCTGCATCACATGGCCGGTTCGTTTGCTGCCAGACCCAAAATCCGTTTCCTGCCATGTTCATTTTCCTTTTCACTTGAAACCCAGGTTATTCGCTTTCCAAAGATCGGCCTTGAGAGGTAGAGAAAGTGCAAATGAGAAGACTTCATCCTATTCTCTAAGCTCACACTTAATTAAAGGTCAAATTAAAAGCTTTGTAAAATTTATCTGGACTCACTCTCCTAAGTTGGCTCGGTCTTGGGGCGTGAGGGGAAAGCTTGTTTCTCTGATGGGCTTTTTGGCTCCTTCTGTAATTTCAGTGCTTTGGGAGTGAAAGATGAAAAATCAGAAATTCAGGACCAATGCATTTGACTGGACTGAGCTACGTAAGCTCCTTCCTAAAGACGAACCAGAACAACAAAACCAGTGGGTTTTGCTACTCCATATTAACTACTGTTTTCCACAAACAAAAACTTTACCAAATTCAAAATAATGCAGCAAAACAAGTGCAGCAGTTAACTGGGGGAAGGAGGATTAGATCTCATTTTCCCCAATTTTCTTCCCATTTCTAGAACAGATGAAGAAGCAATATAATAACTTCCTGTCCTCAAAAATATTAAAGGTTGCCACAGCTACAGCCTTTGTTATGTCATCAAAGTCCACAATTATGAAGAGGCTGATGACGGTCTGAAGGGCCTTTCAGCTTCAAATGATTTCCTTGGGGTCTGGTCTATTGCGAAGCTTGTGGGGATAATTAGCTAAAACGGAAGTGGGCGCTTCAAAATACAGTTCCCGATGTTTTCATTTTGCTCAGTAGCACCATGTGCTGTGAGGGGATCTTAAAGGCACACGTAAGTATTCTACTATGGTCCTCAGAAAGCTTCCGTTGGCTTTACCGGCAAGAAGCTGAATAAGAAGGCATACATTTTAATTAGTCCTTCTGTTTACATCAGATAAGTAACAAATAATTGACGAAAAACAAGACTTTGGAATGGATGGCTTTATGTAGTATACTCGTTACAATTTAGGGATGAGACATTTCGCGTTGCTTTGAATTTTAATTATCTAGACATTGCCTTGGCGGTGTGTGAAGCTGAAACACTGCTGTTGCCATTTCTCAGCAAAATAATCACCATCCATGCCTACAAACTGAAAGGTAGCTAGCCACACGTCTCTGAGGAGGTAAATTACCAGTTCCGTTAATTTTACTGTTTGCTAGCGCTCCTTTGGTTACGTTCATCTTTGGAGTGAACGATTCTGTGTTCCTGTGCATGGAACCACATTTGGCCCTGAACACTCGCCTTTGAGTCTAGCTCCCTGACCAAAGGGCTCCAGTGAAGGTACCGTGCCAAGCAGGCAGGCGCTGGGGACTCAAAGAGCCTCCTCTGTGTTCCAGGCTTGTTCCCCCTTGATTTTTACATGAAAACCATTTCACATGATTCATCTGTTTTGGTGTACAGAACACTAATTGTTATTATTGATTTTTAAATTCCATGACCATTACAAGTGGCCCAGATGACTGGCAGATAACGGGTAATAGTGCATGGCGTTCTGGAGCTGTTTCCTGTTTGTCTGGAGTACTTTATGTGGTCAATATTAACTGCCCCATTGAAACTAACGGCTGTATCAAATAACACTCAATCAAATGAATGTACTTAGAGATTATTTATTGAAAGCTTTAATTGTTCACTGGGGCCCTGCTTATCAGAGGAAACAATAGGAACTGGAGATGGGAAGAAGTCTGGACTGGCAAGTAGGAGTATACAGAGGAGCTGGGATCCCCTCCAGTGCTCGGAGGTTGTGCTATCTGCACGTGAGTGGTCGGCCCTATGCAGGGAGAGGAGAAGGATTCCCCTCACCAGGCAGAGGCTGCCAGTGCTGCTCCCCTTGCACTCAGGGCTGACTCCTGGCTTCCAGGCACAGCCACCCTTTCTCACATCTCCCTGCCTCTGCTCCTCACATTGTCCGGTGCTCTGAGATATCAAATAGCTTGATTTGATGTGGGGTCGATTTCTGGAGCTATGAAAAAGGGGACAATCATGTGCGCCATGCAGCATCTGTGAAAGAATTGGCAAGTGTGTGAAATAAGATTCTGTTCTTGGGAACATGTAGATGTCTCTGGTTGAGTTTTCTTCACTGACTTTGGTGCGTTGCCTGTGGCAGATGCACACTGGTGAACAGTGGACGCTACTTTTGTGACTCATTTTTACTTTATTGCTTTGCCACTGTCGATCCTTACCTAGATGACAGTCCTTTCTGCTTGTCACAGTTTGAACAGCTCTCTGGTCCTGATTCGGGAGCAGCCATTTACCAAAGTTCCAGATTTGCAAACATTACTGACACTGACAAGTAAGCCTTGTCAGTTGTAAAGTCACCATGGTCCTCTCAGCCATGGTAGCACCTGCATCATTTCTCCATGTGCTAGATGCTGCAGAGTTCCATTAGGCTCAGGCTCTTGGGTGTCTGTCATGTGTTAGGTGCCTTGATATGATCTCTGAGGATATCGAGAACCTTTAGCCACTGTCTCTGATCCCTCCAAGCTTAGAAGAAACTAGAGTGTGTTTGTGACACACACCTCATTCCCTAAGCAAGTCTCTGGGACTTTGAGCCTAAGATTGATGGTGGAGTCCCTGAGACCCACAGCTGGGGAAAAGTGGCTTATCCATTCTGAGCACAGTAGAGGCCCACAATTATACTTGAAAGAAGAAGCCTAAGTCTACCCTGAATGATGAAGTAATGCACAGCTTCCAGCCTTACTTCTTTTTGAATGTTTCTAGAGCATCTAGGGCGTAATTGTGTTCCTTGGGGATGGAGTTGAGTTTACTTAGACTCTTGGAAATGTCTTGTCCTTTATGATTGCTCGTGTGACTTACTGCTGTGTAGCACACCAGCCCCAAACTAAGTGTCCCAGCACTTTGTCATCTTACCATCCTATGGATGAACTTAGCTGGTCAGTCCTTCCACTAAACTCAATGTGGGATCAGCTGGGACAGTGGCATCCAGGATCAGGAAAGCTCCCTCCAAGGGCTTGTGTGCATGTTAACTACTGGTGGGGAGCTAGGCTGGGGCCGGTGCCTGGATATCAGACAGGGGCTGTGATAGGGAGGCTTCTCATAACCCAAGAGCCAACCTTCCAAGGAGGGCAAGCTGAAGTGTCTCTTAAAGATTCAGAGGGGCCTCCCGTTGCCTACACTCTTCTGGTGTCTAACCAGTGACAGGGTTAGACCAGAGTCAGTAGATCTGCCCCTCAGTGGTGGGTGGCAAGAGTGTTCAGTGATCTTTAGTCTGTACAACAATATAGCATGTGTACTGCACAATAGGAAGAAAACCCTGCATTCTGACATACAATCCATGACTTTCAGTGAGTTTTCCTTTTGGCTCCTTATATGTTTAACAGAATTCTATATTGCTGAAAGTATGTAGATTCAATTAATCCTCCACAGAGTATATTATTATCTACATTTTATAGATGAGAAACTTGAAGTTCAGAGTAAGCAAGTGGCATGACTGAGGTCACACAGCAAACTGTGAGCCTGGGTGACAACCCCACCAAGCTGATCTGTTCTTCCACACAGTTTTTGCTTTGTAGGTCTTTAGCCTCTGCCATTAGACTGTCATCTCTGTCTATTGAGTTGACAGTTCCCTCAAAATGTTTTATGTCTTAATAATGTCAGGAAAGGCTCCCAGGAGTGTTAGGGATGGGGTGGGAAGCTTGGAACAGCAAAGAGTTTTGGCCCACATGATCTTCTCTGATTACATTATTTTCTCTAACATGAACGATGGCCTCCTAGACTGGGAAGGAAACTGCTGGAACTGTGAGGAACCGGTCCACTTTTGCCTCTTTGTTCTTGCATCCTGTTGGTGGCGGGCTGTGCTCCCAGTCACTGCCAAGGCTCCTGAGGCTGGGCTGGCTGCTAGACAGTCACTGATGTTCTTGAGGAGATGTAGCTTTGCATGCCACTCTAGTCTGTAAGTGTGTGTGAGTAGCTTGTGTGAGATGCTGCCTTAAGCAGCAGCATCCATTTCCAAAGGGGGGAGGGGCAGAAGAGGAGAGGGAGGAAAGGAAAGGAGGAGAGAGGAGGCAAGGGAAAAGGAGGGAAGGGGACAGTGGAGTAGATGAGAGAGGAGGGAAGAGGAAGTGGAAGAAATCTTCCTGGGTCGGTGAAACTGAATGGCCTTTGATATCTGCTATCTGCTTGAAGTGTACACTGAGCAGAGAGGATCCCAACTTTAGTTAACCATAATTTTTTTGTCAAAATTACAATAGTCATAATGATTATTATTGGCTGTTCAGATATGATTCTCAATATAGTTATTTCAGATACAGTTCAAACACACTCTGTTGGAAGTCACGTGGTGGCTCCAGATGTGGGTGTTTCACGTGTGGCGGTGGATGGCCTCATGGTCCGTGTGTCACAGCAGCCTCAGGAGCACACCTACCACCTGTGTTCTGGGAGCTTGAGCTCCAAGCTGCCTCGCCTCTTCATCTGGGAAATTGATCTGTGGTGCTTGCCATACAAGCTCAAGGTCAAAGTCTTAATCAAAGACTTAAGGAAGGGGATATGGGGCATGTGCCCATCCTAGTTTGTGTCTCTGCCGCTGTGGTAAACACTGACTGAAAGCAACTTGGAGTGGAAAGGGTTTATTTGGCTTACACGTTCTGAGCACAGCCTACCACTGAGGGAAGTCAGGGCAGGGACCCAAGCAAGAGCAGAGGCAGAAACCATAGAATACTGGCTTATTCAGCTACTTATACAGCCCAAGCCCTAGAGATGACACCGCCCACAGTGGGCCGGGCCCTCCCACATCAATCATTAATTAAGGAAATGCTCCGCAGACCTGCCCACAGGCCAATTAAAATAGACGCAATTCCTCAATTGGGGTTCCTTCTTCCCTGGTGACTCTAGTTTGTGTCAAGATGACAAAAACCAATGGGCGCAACATGCACTTCTCATTAAACAAACCATGTTCCCGGTGTCTTATTGTGAAAAATAAGGGTGGAAAAGTTGAAAGTAATTTCAGTGAACAACCAGACACTACTGTCACCTCTGCTCTCAGGTATCTGTTTGCACAGGTGTGTGCCCTTGAGCATGTGTGTATGCATGTGCGTGAGTGTGTGTGTCTGCTCCTGCATGCATGGGTGGGTGGGTGTTTTTGCACTAGGAGATCTCTGAGGTCAGACACTGTCTGTCTTATCAGGCTTGGTATAGTTCTTGGTCTACTATGAACACTCAGTTAACTGTATACCATGGAGTCATGGAGATGTTTAGATCCACTTCCTTTTGTACGTCTCATATCAATGTCCTTCAGAAGGATATTCCATATGTAGAAACAATATATGAGAACATCCATTGTCTGATACAAATGATGAGAGTCACACATGGCTCTTGAGCCCATGATGCATAGATAATATTTTATCAGAATTAATTTAACTTTCAATAGCCGTGTGGCCTAGTGATGCCGCACAGCTGTCTGCCTCGGCTCTTATTTCTTCTGTTTGACTCCCTTTTCCCTTCAGCCCTGATTTCAGTCTTTGCTTCTCTCCGCTATTAGAGAGCTCTAATTATCTTTTTAAGTAGATGGCAAACAGACCACAGGAGAATGTAAACAGAGTTGCAGGGCTGGGAACTCAGTCAAATGTTGAATTGCTTTTCCCTCTGAGAGAAACTACTCTCTGAGCCTGGCAAAGGCTTCTCTCTAACAATGCAGAGGACCCAGTGATTTCCCCTCCAGATTCGTCTGACAGTTGTATCATGGGAGCAAACCATGTGTCCATACCTGTCCTGGGTTTGCAGTGGACACACTAGTCCAACATCTTCAAACTACTTCAACTATCGTTTGGACGTCTCAACAAACTTCAAGGAAGCAGAGAGTGAGCTGGACTCTGTGGAAGCCCATATTCGTTTGTGCTAAGTTCCAGGTCCTCTTCTCCCCCAGAATACACCCTATGTGCCTTATTTGTAACTCAGGACGTAGCACATGATAGATGCTCAGAACTGTACTGGGTGTAGTTCCGTGGAAATGAATTTGAATTGCAGAACATCTCAGGTGGTCTCTGCTTTTTGGTTGTTTAGATATTGGTAGTTACCCAAACCAGAAATGACGTCAAGGCGGCTGTAAAGCTGGTGCAGCTACTGCTGGCTGCCACAACAAGCCCTTATGGATATCTGGGAATATTCAGAAAACAGGAGGCAGTTTCATCTGTCTTGGGGCAGCATGGATTTTTCTAATAACCCTTCCTGTTCACTAAGATAATACCACTTTTTGACCTTCTCCTCTTTCAATCATCTCTAGAAAGAGTGAAGAAAAAATAGAAAGCTAAAAGATAAATTTGGGGAAACTTGACCCAAGTTTACTTCCTGCCTTGGTGTCTTCCTTACGATTGGTCTTTGCTAAACGGAGACAGTCACCAGGGTTACAGCATTTAGAAAGCTCTTTGTGAGCTGCTTTAAAGGAAACAATGGACTGAGGAAGAAGGCACTGTTGCTCCTTCATCTTATAGAAGAGTGTTTGTGGGCAAGAGGGAAGCAGAGCTGACTCACAGTACTGAGGAGCAGCAAGGGTGGTGGGGCTTGTTCACTGTGTGAGGGCACATATGAAACCTGCTGGCCATAAAGCATATCCCCAGTTATTGTGTGGGGTGGGCAGGCAGGGAAGGCTGGAAACCTCAAAACCCACAGAGCAAGTGCTCCCAAGTGAAAGGAAGAAAACAAAAAACCAATACTCTTTAACAAAATGGGCAGTTACTCTAGTTACTGTGCCCTACTCTTCAGCTCCCTCTATGTCCTAGTTCATTAAATTATGTGCACACACGGGCTTATTATTTACAGATGTTTGCACTTTTAACTGGCTCATAGGAAACAGATGTTTCACACAAAGTAACAGGCCAGTAATCTAAGCAATCTAGAGAAGTCTAGTGGGTGTCAAGTGAGCCTTACTGCCCATTACCTGGGGTCTTCTGCAATGACTGAATTGTAGTGTCCAGTGTGGGAAGGACTATTCACCCCTCCCCCCATGGGAGCAAATAAAACACAGCAGCCCCATAGGCAGACATCTGCATCCTTGGAGAGAGTGTACAGGTGATGGGCAGGTCGCATTCACAGTAAGCTCACTGAGTGTGCTGGGCAGTTATGTAAGCAATTTGGGAGCTAGGAAGGCAGTCTGAGCAGGAAACGGTATTACCAAGCTTGTGTCCACATGATGCTTTCTTGTTGAAATGCTGCCCCTTTTCAAAACAATGACCTGATAAAAAACAACTCTACCATCCCTAATGCAATTGCACAGCCCAATAGTCCCAGTGCTCAGGAGGCACAGGTGGGAGGATTGCTGCAAGTTCAAGGCCAGCCTTGGCTACACAGTGAGGCTCTGTCTCAGAAGCAAATCAACACACACGTGCGTGCACACACACACACACACATCAGGATGACTAGTTTGTCGCTTTGCCGAATACTGGGGGAGAAGCAGTAGATATGTAAGTGGACAAGTGATTTCAAATCTTCAGAATATTGGGGATCAATAATCCCCTCAAAGTGCCCAGAGAATGCATTGTTTATCAATTGTTAAGAGTTCTCTGCACAATCAAATGAGAAATTAGCATAAGTTTGCCTACATCCTAATATTCTACACACTGAAATGGGGAAACAGCCACGGTCTGGATGGAAGGTGAGATATGAAATATTAAAGGGCATATCAGGTTTATTGCATATTTGACCGTGAAAGTGCATTTTATTTTTGTCTTATGGACCTTTAAAAAAGTCCATATAATGGATTAAAGGTATTAAAACTCCCACATTCTGCCTGGCTGTAGGCCAGGAAACAGGACATGAAAAATAATCCAGTAGACAGAAGATGCAGGAAGGAGTTCAAAAATGTATTTATGGCGAGCATGTTGACCCTGTAACTAATAAAAGTGTATCCACGAGATGAGCCTTGTAAAATAATACCAGCCCCTTACAACACATTGTAGCAACCGTGCTTTCAAAACATGTCCCAATCTCAGTGACATATGGCTGTCATGCTCTTTCTGTCTCTCTGTAGGTCTCCGTCTCTGACTTTCTGTCTCTCTCTCTCTCTCTCTGTCTCTCCATATCTGTCTCTCTCTGTCTTTCTGTGTGTGTTTCTCTCCTGCAAGTGAGAGAATTCATTAATCCTACCCTAACACATGGGGGTGCTGTTAGAAGGAGTTTAGTTTATCTGTATGTAAGGTCAGAAGATTAGATTAATCTGGGCTGTGGCCAGGCTGCACCTATCAGTCACGTTTTACAGATGACTACACACTTCCCCGGCAGCAGAGCCCAGCTACTTGGAGAGACGCTGTGAAGGCCACCGGTCCCGAGATGTTTATTCTGTGTCATTTGATATGTACAACTATGCTTTAAAACTTAAAAATCAAACTGGACATGGTGGCTCATGTCTTAATCACTGTATTTGCAAGGCTAAGACAAAAGAATTACCTTGTCTTCCATGTTTCCTGAAACCTAGTCTCAGACAAACAAATAAACAAACAACCCCTGCAAAACCAAGAACAGCTCAGGATGTGTCTTGTCAGTACAAGATTTACATGTGGGGATATGAGAAGGTGGGTCCTATAGCAAGCCAGTTTCTGTCTCTGAGAACTAGGGTACACCATGGAGCCTCTAGGCTGTGACTTTCTTTTTGTGAATTACAGTACTTCCGGTGACCTGACCCAGCTCTCCAGAACCCTTGTCTCTAGAAAGCATATAGGTCAGTGAAGTGATAAAATAACTCTACCAGTGCAGAGTATTATTGTCCTGGGCAGACTCGATCAGTCGAATGCAGGCCAGAGCCACCTCACTCTCCTGATCGTCTCCTGATCGTCCACTCACATGCTGGAAGAGCAAGGTAACAAAGCTGCTGTGTAGCCTAGTGAGGCTCCTGTATGCACAGCATGGATCCCTCACATCCTCCCCTGCCTGGCTGTAGCAGGCTGTCTGCTATCTTCAAGGTGTCTATCTGTGTAGGCAGTCTCCCTAATAACTTGTTTGGTCCAGCTGTGACACTAGCTAGTCTTGCCTACCCATGTTGCTTTGGCCACCTAAATTAAACAGTCTACTAATTTGTTTGTTTGTCTGTCTGATTGATTGTTTTTACGGCCTGGTTTTTAGCCTGCAGTGGCTTTATACTAACAGCAGTCCCCCTGCCTCAGCACCCCACCCCAAGTGGAGGTATTATAGGTATGGACATTAGGGGTGCTTGGCAGCCTGAAATGGAGACCTACCAGGATGAGCCATGGGAGAGAATGGAATCACAGAGCTTTGGACAGATGTCCATGGACTTGGAAAGAAAAGAACACTCTGTGAGAAACTAGGGAACATGGCTTGCTCCACTTAACGTTCTTCCAGAGACTCTCTCGGTTCTTTTAGGAAAGGTCATTGCTGTGGGAGGGGAAAGTGGAAGAGAAGTTTAACCAATCAAGATGGAACAGCAGCAGCCAGGAGGAAGCTAAAAGGGGGCAAAACATTGACACCCCTGCCGCAGAGTCACCAACCTGAGTGGCAGCACTTTGCTCTGTTCAGGCCCTATGCCAAGTGCTTTATGATGAAGTGTGTTTTAATCTTCTCAGTGATTCAATGAGGGCCATGCTATTAGTTTACACCAGTAGAAAGTGAGGCTGGGAAGCTAAGGAACTTCTCCAAAGTCACACAGTCAGGAAATAATACACATGGGCTTTGAATCCCGGAAGGTTGGGCCCAGGGCTTATACTCCCAAGCTCAACCCTCAAAGAAGCCACGCATCTGCAAAGATGGGCCAGTTTTCAGAATATCCAAGAAAGTCTTCAGCCTTTGAGAGCCCACGGCTGGAACATTTTTGAAGTTTTTTAAAAGAAATAAGACGAAGACACCTTGAAGACAGCTTTCTCTCATGACGGAGCCTTGCTAGGGAAGGGAGAGCAAGCAGAAGAATGTTTGAAGGGTAAGCTGGTGACTCTGTAGAAACTTGAGTAGTTTTGAAGAAAATGTCGCTTGAGGCTGCTGTATTGAACCAGGCTCCATCAGTAAGAGAATCTCCACACTAGTTACTTCAAAGCACAAGAGGGATGGGCACCATGTCCCGTGTCTCACCTCTCTGCTTACCTGCCAGATCCTGTTGTGAAGGGAATATCCAGCTCCCGAGTGGGACCTTCCACTTGTACTGACAGTGGCTGCAGAGGCCACAGGCTTTTGAATATTACATTTCTTGCTGTACCAAGTTAACTTTGAACACATGATGCCTGAGGGTGTGAGGGGACAGCCTGGTGTGTGAGTGGCTCGTCCATGAGACCCTACACCAACTGCTCAGGTCCCCAACTCAGAAAGAAAAACCTTGTCATCCCCTTTTCCCTGTCTTCCTGCTGATGTTTTGTTAGTTTTCCAGTTTGTACATTGTGCTAACTGGGTGTCTGTCTGTTAGTCTGTCTGTCTGTAGAGCATATAACTATCTTCTCTTGATCCCTGGCTCTTGTACTGTTGAACCCAAGGTCAGTCGAGTTCAGAGACATGTCCAACACTGTTCCTTGGCCTCCACCGCTGACAGCTTGTGCTGCCTCTTCATCTGTGCCTCTGAATTCTTGCTTTTAAGAGACTCCTACATCCAATGCTCTCTGGACTTCTCCTGGGAATAAACACATGCGGAAAGCTTAGAACAGCTCATGGGTGACTAGCATGCTACTACTTCAATGAAACCTGTTTACTGCTGCTTGGTGCAGTTATTTGGTGAAGCTCCAGAGGCACTTGTGATTCCTGTGGTGATGGTGAGCCATATTAACACATGGACCTTAGCCCTCTGCCTCAGCACTCCAATAGCCAAGAGTCAGCAGCTGTTCCTGTGTGTTTTCACGCCTCCTCGCTGTAGCCAATGAGAAACACACTTCAGGATGCAGTAAGCACGCATCCCCCAGTCCACAGAGTGGACACTGGGCTTCAGAGCAAAAGTGACTACCAATGCTCTTTGTGCTCATTGGCAGAGCTACGAGGAAGCTACCTCTGTGATTCCCTGCATCCCTCTCCAGTGTCTTCCTACTAGGACTCTCTTCACCTTGCTCAGCTTTCCCCATGTCAGCATTCTTTGTAACTTGGGTTAGGCCATTTTATGTTTCGGGGAAAGACCTTCACTGAGCCTATGAGATGTCTTATACCATATCTGATGACTCTGCATCAAGGGTACTAGAGTCCCTGGCTGGGTTTGTCTTTAGTCTCTCTTTTAGTATAGAAATCAAAATCAGTTCTGATAGGAAAATAGATTTGGTTATAGAAAAGAAGCATAGAAGGCACTTGAAAGGCAAAGTGGCCTGCTAGAGCCATGGGGCAGGGAAAGGAGGAGCCCAGCTCCAGTGCCACTGCAGACAAGACATTGCTTGGCTTGGGTGGAGATCATACTGGAAGGGGTGAGGCAGTTGTCAGGCCCCCATCAGACCTGTGCCATCTTGTAGTCACTGGCCTTACGTTGTGGCATCTGTGGCTTGCTATTCTGTCTGCCCACTTGTGTCTTAGTCTTATAGCAGAGGCTGCTGGTCCCCAACTCAAGCAGCAGCCCCCACTGCAATAGCCCAGACTACTGCAGTGTCCCCACAGGAAACCTCAGAATCCCTGGCTTAGAATAAGAAGGTGGAGGAAAACTGCAGGAAGGGAAGGGTCCATTAGGACCAAGGACTCGGTGAGCCCTTCCTGCCTGCCAGGCAAGTTCCAGATACTGCTTCCATTCACCAACAAGAGTTTTAGGGATAACTGAATCTTCAGGAAGGAACCACTGGGGCTCAGAGAAGTAAAGAAAGCTTCACAGTGATTGTGTTCATGTGTAGTAGAGGGAGGTGAAGTCCAGTTGGCCTGGGAGCCAAGCCCATGAACTCCTGTCATCTCCACCAAAAAGCCTATACAGGTGCATGACATCAAGAAAATTCGTACTGTGAGAAATAAATTAGCTTCATAGTCACTTTAGGCTGTAAATATGGTCTATACCCATAAGAAATAACAGAAAACCTCCAGGGAACATATATGCAACCAAGAAGAGTGCTGCTCATAAGAAGGGAGGTTTGCTTAAATCCGTGTACGAGTTGTTCACATGGGAGCCTCCTCAGAACATAGCCCTGGCACAGTATGGCTTTGAGGATTTGCATGTTGCCTCCTGAAAATCGTCTGACCACTACTTTAAGTTTTCTCCTTTTAACTCGTATTTTATTTCTGAGACAAGAGTTTGCTGTATAGCCCAAGCAGTCCTGAATCACTATAGTAAAGACTGACCTCAACCTCATAATGCTCCTGCCTCAGCCTCCAGAGTGCTACAAGGACAGATGTGAGCTACTACACTAGCTTTCCTGTTATTTGTTTGTAAAGCTGATGCCAACCTGGTCTTCGGTGCACAAATAAAGGTGTGTGTGCATGCTGGACGCTTTAATACGTGTGTCTTACTCTGCTTTCCCTGAGATATCTGAGCATATGAAAACAATGTTAGTACAATAACTGTCTTAAAGGCCACGAGACTCCTAATTTAGAAGTAGCATGAGGAATGGAACCATGTGGTATTGGAATAACCTCTTCAGGGGACCTTACTACTGTGGCCCCATCAGTCCCATGCTGACCTGACTCCTGAGGCCGCTCAGCACGTGTTCTCTCAATGTAGCTCTGTCTCCACTACCTCCAGCCTGATCATTAATCTGCAGTTAGAAGTGTCAGCCTGCCATGCTTTTCAGGGAAGGTCTATTTGAACTCTGTCCTGAGCTGACTTAAGATGTCCCAGGAAACAGCTTCACACAGAACATCTTGTAAAGGACACTTTATATATGTTCCTTGAAGTGGGATGCATGTAATGGAGATGAAATATAGGTGTCATGTTGTTGTGGTCCCTTGTGAAAATATGATATTGTTAACTATGGTAAAAGTCATTCTCAGAAGTGATGTCTCCAACGGTGGTGAGCTCAAACAGGTGGAGTCACAAGCTGAACGATAGCTTTTCTCTTTGAGGCCCAGAGCTTGAATCATATCAGTGTTTGGAAATTGTTTGTGTGGATTAAAGAGAGCAGAATCTGTTTCAGCACAGGGTATAGCCCTGCACCTTCTCTCCCTGTGGTTTGGGGAGGGGTGATGAGTTAGCAAGACCACTGCTCAGTAGACAATAGATACTCTTCCTTCAGGTTTCTTGAAGCACCAGGTGGAAGCCTCAGCCAAATTCATGAGCAAGAATTGAGTTCCTGGGCTATCACAAGCTAATTCTTTGTGAAATTAGCCTACATCTTAAGGCTTGAAACACCCCAAGATGGGAAGCTGGTGGAGCTCCCAAGTCAACTAGACCCAGAAAAAAATGCCATCAACTGGGAGATGATGAGGACATTGGATGGCATTTTTATGTTGGAATACCTAAATATTAATGTGCACAAGAATTACCTGGCTTTTTCTTAGTATGCCCAGATGGTCCACAGTTTCAGGACAGGCTGGGTTCTGTGCCCCAACAAATCATCCAGATGAGGAAATCAGTCTACGGCTCAGAGCCTTTTCAACCCCTGCCTTATGTCCAGCACCTGTTACATGCATGGTCTGAGTAGGAGAGAGTCCCCAACCCTTCTCCAGCATCTCTAGGGTCAGCGCTGACCAGGGCAAGCACACCCAGTGCCGAGGTCACCTGCAGGTTACTGAGCCAGGCCGCCAAGCCTGGGGTGGGGTTTCCCTTTGCTGCTGCTCTGCCTCTCTGTGAAGCCTCCTAGGGCTGCATCACTGCTGGCCGGGGCCTGCCTTCCTAGAGAACTGCACACTTACAAATGTTGCTTTTTGAGGCTCATGAACTGTATCCCCTGGCATGGTTGGTGCAGAGTCTTCCACACACCCCATCCAGGAGTCCCCAGGCCTGCAAATGACATGTTAATAAAAAGGCTCTGCAAGCTCGCTAGCACATGCGCACATGCAACAGCCAAATCTGGTTCTAATTACTTGTACTTTAGTTGAACTTTGGCGTTTCCTTTGACTTTCTCCCCTATGTATATGAGCTGAGCTGTGGACTCTGCGATCCTACAGAGAATCCTCAGAAAAGTGGAGGGGGTGGGGGAATCCAGATCAGCTTTCTGGTGCCAACAAAAATCAAACCTAACTGCATGTTTTGACCAAATGCAACTTGCCTCTCCCCCTTGATTAGCTGCAATGAGCTCTACCCCATACACCAGAGCTAGACTCCAATTCCCCAGGGGCTGTGCAGGAAATACCTTTTGCTTTACAGCTCCTTTTCCACATAAGTATCAGCTGCCCAGAGGCTGCATTAAAATACTGTCTTAATCAGAAGGTTCTAGTAAAGAGGCAGGCCTTTCATGATGCCTGATGCCTGCCTGCCTGCCTGTCCGCCTCTAATCAAGCTGAACGTAGGATCCTGTAATCTGTCAACAGGGGCTAGTGGGCTGTAAATTAGCTCTCACAAAGGCCAAAGAGTCTACAGGCTCTTAAATGTGTTATCTGCTTCTTAATCTAACCTTTAGAAAAAATGCCAAGCACGAAAGGAATTGTCAAGCAGCTATTGTTGGAGACATTCTGTGTGTTTAAGCCACACTCAGGTTTGTTGACAAAGGGACATTTATACTGTGTTTTCCCAGGTGAGTCTAGCCTTTGAGTGCAATACCCACTTAACAGGCAGCTGTGTTTTGGGTTTTGTTTTGTTTTAAGGTTTTGCCTTTTTGCTTTGAGACGGAAAGAACCCTACAGTTACAGCAGTGAATGCTGCCTCAGTGTGGTACTAGTTGTGCTTTTGTGCTGGCTCAATAGGCACAGATCTCACCAGAAGCCTAGGTGTGCAGGTGGGATCTCTGTGCTAGTCCTTGCACCTCAGTAGCCTGCTACTAATCCCAGTGAGGGGCAGAACTAACAGTCAGGGTTTGGACCTTTTACAGCAACTTGAAGGTATGATTTTGTCTGTAAGAGCTAGTTTCTAGTTGGTGCTTTGGAATGGTCTTTGCTTTCCTCAGTCTCTATTGTAGAGATTCATTTTGGTTTGGATTACATTTGGTCCATTTATGAAAGATGAGGTTGGGACTGGCCCCTCACCACAGACTAGCTAAGAAGTCACAAGCTGAAGGCCAGTGCCAGCTCTCCTAACTGTGAAGTGCTACTGCTGTGAGCCATACTTTGAGGAACACTGATAGGAAGGAAGAAGGGTGGGACAGGAGGATCAAGAGTTCAAAGCCAGCCTTAGCAGCATGGTGGATTTGAGGCTAGCCTGAGCTACATATAAGATTCTGTCTCACAATAAAAACAAACAAAAAATACACAGGAAGGAAGGGAGGAAGGGAGAAGAAGAGGAGGGAGAAAGAGAGAATGGACGGCAAACAGATCCCTGTCTTCCTCAAGGGCTGCTTTTCACAGGACTGGCCTGTGAGTGCTGTAGTCATGCTGGGGTACAAGTTTGGCTCCATCGTAGGTCTCAAAAGTCCCTGAGATCCATATATTGCCATGCAGGGCTGTCAACGTCTCTGCAGCTGACATGGCTTCTACATGACTGTAGGCCCAGGCATTCCTCATCTACTCATCTATACATCCAGGCTCCCCTTCCCTACCCATGTCCTAGCAAAGAAGCCAGCTCCCCATCTGGTTTGCAGTTGGATGCTGCTGCAGGCTGGAGAGGCAGTTACCTGATGGAACAGTGAAGGTCGGTCGTCGGTCGTCCGGAAATGTTCCTCCAAGACTGACTCCCAGGCCTGCGGTCCACCAGGATGGCTGCAGTGCCTCTGCCTTATTGAATGGCACGAGCCTCTGTCCCCTTGGGAACTCTACAAGCTGCTTTTTTGGCCTGTCTGAAATTGCTGAATGAGCTAATACAGACCCCATTGTCTGCTGAGCCGGCAGAGTTTTCCAGCAAAATTTTTATCATTCTGTAGACTGATCGTGCTTGCCTGGAATAAGGAAGCAAATGTTTGAGGCCTCTCAAGGGCATTTGATGAATCCAACTCTAATTTAAAGGGACTAATAGATTATTGATTTAAGCAGGGTGATGGTGAGCAGATCAATGGCTAAGCCATCTGTATCTACCTTAAATACCAAAGGTGTTCAGTGAAAAGGAATCCACCTTAAATACTAAAACTGTCCCTGGAAGGGGAGCTACCTGTGTACCCCACGGATTCTCACCTCTTTGTGGGAAGGCAAGTAAGCAGGCAGGTAGGACGAAAAAGAACTCTGATAAACTCACACTTTTGTGCTCTACTACTTGAGACCAGGCAGTTTCACTGAAATTCTCCTCTTCTTCTATCTTGGTGCCCCTTCCTGGTGTCCCTTCTAGAACATGCCTTCAAATGTTTGCCTGCAGCCAACTCTGGTTCTACTGAAAACTTCATTTCATTCCCTTTGATTTCCTGTCACTTTAAACACTGTAGGTCACATAGAGGAAATATAAAATCACAGACTATGTAAATACACATTTTTTTTTTTTTAGTACTGGGGATTCAACCCATGGTCCCATGTATACTAGGCAAATACCCTACCATTTAATTAGAACAGATTTTTTTGGTGTTTTTTTAAAATTTTGAGGCAGGACCTCATTGAGTTTCCTAGATTGGGCTTTGAAGTCATTTTGTAGCCCAGGCCCAGCTTGGCTTACCACCTTCCTCTCCTGCCTCAGCCTCCTAAGAAGCTGGGAGGAAAGCCCTGCTGTATCATGCCTTGCACATCTGGAGCTTTACACAGCATATGACATAGCCTGGCATGATGCAGTCCTTCTGGCTTCAAGCAACTGGGCACAGAATGAAGGTGTGAGAGTCGTCCTCTGTGCTGTGGTGAGCAGACCCGTGGCCATGCTGGTTGGTGAGAATCCAAGTCCAGCACTCTGTTGCTTGCTTCAAAGAGATTTCCACTCCTGCAGGGGTTTTTAGAAAAGCCTTCTCAATTTATTCACTATTATAAGTGGTGCTCATGCACAGAGGACTCTTCTCAGCCTCTTTAAAATGTTAGAACATTTTGGGATTTTGTACATCTACAGGCCTCTCCTTACTCTTCTGTGTCTCACATTGTGTGCATTAGCCCACTTCCTGGTCTGGTTCCTCGGTGGGAAGACAAAATGCCAGGTTCCCTTCAGGATAGGTATTGAAATGGTGTATTTATAGAAATTCATCACCCACCTTTGAGATTCAGGGCATGGCTATGATAACTGAGTCCAGTCCTGATGGAACTATATTTACCACTCTCCGAGACAAGCCAGAGTAGCTTTTCAGTGGCAGCTCATGCCTCACTCATGTGAAGAGCAGAGTGCTCATATTGATGGTCCTGCAGAGCTGTTATGTAAAATCAGAAGCTCTCACACGCCCACCCAACCTGGAAGATGTGCATGGGAGCAAAGGACGTGAGTGGAGGCAGCCTTCCCAGAAGTCGGTTTATAGCATGAATTAAACACTAACAAAAGTGCTTTGAAATGTCATCTCTGTTAAACGTCATAATTACAATTCTGAGAATTTATCCTAAAGAAACAGATGGAAATACACTGAGATGATCTGCGAAGATCTTCATTCCTGAGAGGTGCTTTGGAGGAAAAATACGAACAAGGATCTATAGTCATGATGTCATAAACTAAACCGTGCCCTGGTCTCAGTATAATTTCATGTCAGTAAGCAAACAAAGGCATCTAAGTGTACAAAAAGAAAGTCTTGCAGGGATGCCCCAAGACTGCTGGGGATATCTAAGTGAACAGACTGTGAGAAGTGTACCTGGGAGCTCATGCACACTCATGTCTCAACCTTCTTACCATTTTACAAAGATGAATGTACTAAGTTCAACAGGTATCATTTCTTGTGGATGCCATGATTCCTGTCTACTTTCAGAGGGACACGGAGGAGTGTGAGAATGTTTTCCATTAGGGCTTGATCTTGGCAAGTCTCAGTGGCTTCCCAAGCCAGTCCTTCCCTGCCTGCTGGACACTTGGCATCTCTGGACCACAATCCCCAGAGCCAGCGCTTCTGTGTGCCAGAAGTAGTCACTCAAGATTGATGTCTTCATCTCTGTCCTCAGATCTAACCTGTAAAGATCATAATGGATTTATCTACTAGGACTCATACTACCCCAGTGAGTTCTTTCGAAGATTCCTATGAATTATGAAAATACTATAATTGTAGTTGATTCTGTTCCAAAGGGCTAATTACTTTTTTAAGGGAGCAAATTAGTATAAGAGTGCTCTTTGATTTCAAATTTTATCATGTAACCACTTAGAAGAGCACTCAGTGTTTGAAGAGAAGTGGGGGAGGAAAAGTTCACGAAGTAGTTCGACCAGTGTTTATTGATCATCTGTTTATTGATCATCTGCTTTATAGGAAGACCTAGTCCTGACACACCCCTGTATTTAGGGTTCCTAGGCTCACAAGACTATAAGTGTGTGTGGGGCAATTATAAAATATAAAGTGATAAAAAAAATTCTCTCTAAATTTTGTTAACAGTTAAAATATTATAGAAAATAAGATAAAATAATATGACTCAGTGACCAGGGATAAGAAGAAGCTGTCTTTTAGTTTTCTTCTGTTCTTTGGTTTTGTGTTGAAGATTAAACCCACTCTATCACACAGGCTAAGCACAAGCTCTACCACTGAGCAACATCCCCACAGTGAGGACACTTTCATTACAGAAGTCACCTCTGAGAGAATGACACTCTGAGAGGTAAGAGATGTGTAACAGCCAAACCTGATGGTCTTGGACTTGGTAGGTGAGGAAAATGGTTGCTCTGGTTATTTTCTCACCTGTCTGGTACAGGGTCTGGCAATGCTCCTAGCCCAGCATAGAGCTCCTGAGATCAAACCTGGGCCTCCCCTACATAGCTGCAGTTACAGGCACAGCTATAGAGATGGTGTCTCACATTGCTATGTGAGCTTGTCTTGGTCAAAAGAAGAATTGAAAGTGATTATTTAGAACTCAGCCAATGAAGGAATCATGGAAGATGATCCTTGATGAGGGAATGTCATGAAAGCCCTGTCAGAGTATGGGAAGGAGTCTGACGTCATCTGTGACTATTGGAGAGCTTCCATAAGCAGATGACAGATACAGTACCAGAGTGGCAAGTGTGGGCTAGAGGAGGCTGAGGAAGGAGCTACAGCATCCAAGCCAACTATGCACAATGTGGTGCACTCCCTGCCCCCTCCCATGTTGAGACAGCCTGGATAAGCATCAGGCTCAGCAAGTGGAGGAACCTGGGTGTTGTGGCTGCGGCTGCAGAAGGAACTTGTCTGGAGAGTATCTCACCACCTCACTCCTGAGCAGTGCGACAACTCGAAACCTGATCACCTTGGGAACACTGTATTGTGGAGTGATTTGGAGAGTGGATGATCCTGGAGCAATGTTTGACTCCTTCCACTTATGCTCCTCCTATTGTATGGGCTCCGTTTGTCAGCAGTTAGCAAAGAGCAGTTCCTATCTGACTTTGGTGGAAGAACAGTCTAGTCCAAGGTCTACAGTTTTCCTTTTCAGTGGCCTTTAAGTGCTTGGATGATGTGGTTTATAGTCTGGAACAAAAAGCCAGGCATGGTGGCCTTCACCATCATGGAGGCGTCAGCAGAGGAATTGGTAGCTGGAGGCTAGCTGGACCCCCTTTCCTCAGAAAATTAAACAAACGTTCAGAATACAGATGTGTGCAAGTTAGAAGTTAGTTGTTACCTATACCACCTTAGACATGAACTGCACACTCACCTGGGGCTTTTGTGAAAATAGACCTTTTCCTGGCACAGGACAAAGGCTACACTTTCTAAGCTCAGGGATGTTGTTGCTACAGGCCCAGGGCCAGCTCAAAGCAGTGCAGAGCTTTCCCAAAATCATGACTTTTATTCATTATGGCCACATGGCAAAAGCACAACCCCAGAGACCCACAGGGCTGAACTTAAACATTTTTATGCTTTGTCATAAAAAAAAAAAAAAATTAATAAATTACTTTGGGTTAAGTGAACATCAAACAATACACACAAGACTCCAGGTAAAGGAAAGCTGGGGGAAACAGGAGAGAGATGCAGGGTTTTTACACATGGCTGACTTTGACTTCAATTCTGCCCGATTCCTTCTGGTCTTAGCGAAGGCTCCGCCTGAGGGACTTGCGTGGAATTTCTGTTTCTCACGGGTAACTTGGTGTCCATTGCCCTCATGGCGCCTGTGAAGTTTAAATTAGATAACTGTGAGGTTGCCTTTGCAGGGGTCGGTCAGCATCACCACTGCTGAAGGACAACGGCCTCTGTCCTGCTAGGGTCCTTGCTTGAGCTTAGAGCACAGATGTTGGAATTGACTGGGAAAGCTTAAAAAAACTAAAAACGTGCTTTCTCTTGTTTTCTCTTCCTCTCTTCTTCTCTACTGTAGCCATCGAGACACAGAGTACCAGCTCTGAGGAGCTTGTCCCGAGCCCCCCATCTCCACTTCCTCCTCCTCGGGTGTACAAGCCCTGCTTCGTCTGCCAGGACAAGTCATCGGGCTACCACTATGGCGTCAGTGCCTGTGAGGGGTGCAAGGTGAGTACCCCAGTGCCTCACTTCCTCATTTCTCTCATGATGCACCCTCCCTACTCCAGAAAAAAAGCAAGTTGGATGGACAGCTGCAGCATCACCTCCAGCTGGGGTATAGTTTGGCGGTATCTCACAGTCTCTATCAATCATCTGCTTGCATTTCTTTCGTTTAAAGTACAGAAATGTCTGTAAATGAGTGACTGAGGCCAAGCATTACTGAGCCTTTAAAACACCCCCACCTCCCCCCACACACACTCACACGAGTTCTTTCTTGTTAAGAACCTTGTGAAGAAGTCCTAAGCAGCATGGCACCGTTTCTCTCAGGACATGCCATCTGGCGTCTTTGTAGTCCTATTTTATTTTTAAATATGACTGACAGGCCACTGAAACAACTTGCAGTCGAGCCAAGGTTGGAATTGGGATTTATCTCCCGGCTGCCTCCTCAGCCCTGTGGCCTTTGAATTACGCTTTGATTTTCAGCCTGTACAGACTTGCTACTGTAGATGCATTGTAAATTCAGCGGAGCTGGATTAAAGCTTCTGCCCACAGAGCACTGGAGGCTGAACATGTGTCAGAGAGGAGATGGCTGCTTTGAATCAAGCTAGACAACTATTATCAAGTCTAAGAGGCACAACTGAGTGAAAGAGGCCATGTAATCATAAGGAAGAAACCAAAAGTGACTCACAGGCAGATGTGGCTCATCCATGGACATGTCTCCAAGGAACTGCGGTGTCTTGGGCCAGATATGGAGCTGCTGTCTAGCTCTCTCTCTCTGGCTGTTCGGGTCTGGGCTTTTATATCTAGACTGCATGATTCGTTACATTGTTAAGGTGCTAGGAGAACTTTACAGGGCCTGTGGCATTGGGCTTATCAGCATGAGCAGTTTCTCTACGTGGTGGCCAGGCACTGTTGTAGAGCACATCATTAACAGCTGGATTTCTTCATGTCTTCATACCAGAGCCTTTCACTCAGCCCACAGTCCTATGGGCCTCGTTATACCTCCCCTGGTCTGGAAGTCAAGAAGCATGTTCTTTCCTTTGCCTCTGGTCAGCTATGAATTGGCTCAGGTCTGTTTCTGGAAGTGTCAATGTTGGCTAGGGAGACTCTATTCTGTTCCATGCTGATCCAGGTTATTTTTAAAGTCAGGGTTCCAAAGAGAGACAAGAAAGGGGTAAACAAGGTGTACAGGGTAGCATGCCAATAGCTGAACCAGTCATTGGCTTAGCCCAGCTTCGGTAGGTCTGAGCAGCCTTGATGGAACAGCTCCAAGTATTAATATTAAGGAATGGGTATGTTTGGGGGACCGTTGGCCTGAGGTCGGCCTCACTGTGGCTCTATTTCCTGAGTGTGAGCAGTCCAGGTCCTACTCTCTTCCTTGGTTCTCCTGGGGGGAGGAGTGTAATGACAATGAATGCCAAAACATGCTTCTTGATTTCCAAACAATTTTGTTATCTCAAGCCCAGCAATCTGAAGAAGGTGTGGCAGCTTCCTGCCTGCATGATGGCCAGGAAGGACAACACCAGGCTTGTCCTCCCCCGGGCAGATGCTCAACCAGCAGAGTAAGCGGTTTCACCATCTCTATTACAGACTGTTCTCGTCAGCTCCTGCTCCGCTGATTTTCTGACCTCCTGTTTTACTTTGGGATTCTGACACTCTTTAGGAAAAAAACAACAAAATTAAACCCACAGCAGCCCAAATGACTGGTAAACTTACATAAGTGGTCTTGAGTCTCAGGATGGGAAATCCTTTAATCAGAACTGTGGACTGGATCCGGTCGTGGAGTTTCTGGCATGTGTGGAAGTTGAACATTGGATGCTAGGGGTTGTGGGAAACTGGCTACGTATCCCCTTGGATAGGGAAAATTTTACTCTGCATTTGAGCTGGCTTAGAAAATAGAGTAGAAACCTAGAGATGTGAAAACAAAAAGATAAATCAGTAATGTACCCAGAAAAAAGAAATATTTAAGTATAAAATATAATCTTATTGGCTACTTAAACCATCATACAGTTACTCTTTGGAAAACAGAAAACAACATGGTTCCTCCACAGAGAAAATCTCTTAAAAATTCAACATTTATATGGATTTATAGATTTTGAATTTATAAAATAAGGTGGTAAATTGTATATACTATATTAATATGATTTTTATATTTATATTTCATGGTCAAAATTTACACAACTACAGTTTCTGGGGTGACAGGATCAACATAGTTGCCGTGGTTATATTGTAATTTACTAATTAATTCTGTCTAATAAGGTATTTCTTAACCCTGATATACAATAAGGTACTTATGAACCCTGTCTTTTAATAAGGTAATTCTGATTTGTATCTTTTATAAGCAGTACTTCATATTCATAGTCTTTGCTATACCTTCGGATTAGTAAAAACAGACTGTATGGCAGTGTCCTGGAAGGGTGTGGGTGACTGTGTCTGGAGGGTACTAGAGGTTGAAACTAGGGCCTCATGCATACTGGACAAGCACTCTACCAACTGGCATCCCTGCTGTCCACTTTCACTTCCAGTGGCTGCTGTGTTGACACAACATCACCATAGCAACAAAGCCACTGGTCACACCCTTGGGATAGCTATCCTTGGAATACGGACTGACAATTTCAATTTATGCTGTTAAGTCTATAACAAGTTGATTATGTTAGAGACTGTCTCTATATTGACAGAAAGATGAACTTTGAAGTTCCTCTGTTTAATTAGAGGTTTACATGAAGTCATGTGTCGTCAGTACCACTTTGACTACCAGCAAAGCACTGTTGGCCCCTGGTTCATCTGACTCTTCTGGAGATGCAGGGTCATGATTCCAGGTGGGAGCATCAGGTCTGAAGTAGAATTCTCAAATAGGACCCAGAACATGTTCTCAAGAAGTAACCGGGGATGGTGGGGTTGTGGCTCAGCTAGGAAAGTGCTGTGCTAACATGTGTAATGCTCTAGGTTTCATCTCTAGCACTGTCTAACCTTGGTATGGGGGAACCTGCCTGTTATCCTAGCATTGGCGGCAGAAGGATAGAAGTTCAAAGTCAACTTTGCTTACATAGCAAGTTCAAGAGCAGATTGAGATATTTGAGACCCTGCTTCAAAATAAGTAAATAAAAGTAGTGCCTGTTGTGGCTTCTGCTTGTCATGACCATGATGACCTTACATTATTGGAAAAAAGCCCTCTATCTTGCAAGGGACCAGGTAGCACTGCTAGCCACCACAGCAGACAAACGATGATGGTCAGAACTTAATGAATGGGTGTGGCTCACTTCTGGGGACAGTCAGTAACTGCTATGTTGACACAACATCACCACAGCAACAAAGCCACTAGACACACCCCTGGGATGTCCCGTTTAGGGGACTTCCAGTTGAGGGGCATGTTTCCAGAGCACCAAGAGAATAAAACATGTAAGTGTGGCTAGTCAAATGTTTAGCAATATAAAAATCATAAAATAATGCTATAAATAAAATGATACTCCAGTTGTGCTGATGAGTTCCTAGACTTTAGAACTTGGGAAGCTGAGGCAGGATACATGGTTTATGCACAATTTGGGCCTGAGTCGTGTATTCCATCATTAGCTTCCTGAGAATTCTAGGACTTCTGAAAGTATAGTGTCCACACTGTAGAATCCAGGAATCCCGTTCCAGTGAGGCCACTCCCAACGTGACGGTCATGGGCAAACATGGACATTACATTCCCTGCTGTTTTCACACCTGGAAAAAAATGGGACGGGTTCATTATTTTTCGAGTCTCTATGACTGAAAATCTGACGAAAGGGGACCTTAACGGAGGAAAGGTCTGTCTACCATTTGCTGGTACAACACATCTTCCTGTGGTGGCAGGAGGCTGCTTGTTCACATCTCAGTGGATCAGGGAGGAGAGAAAGGGGCAGCTGGTGATTGACTGACTCTCTTCTTCCTCCTTATTATTGAATCTGGATCCACAGTGCTTGGCTTTATACTTTTCAGGAAGATCCTTCCCACTTGGCTAATCCTCTCTGAAAACACAATCAAGAATTGTGCTTGATCAATGCCCTAGGTATTTCTTAATCTAATTAAAACTAACAATTAAAACCTGCCATCACACAGAGATATATAATCTTTATCACAGTATTATTGGGAATACAAAATAAGTTTCTGTGTATGCAGTATGTGGAGAGGTACATAGCACCTTCTAAGTACCATGCACACTTAGTTCCTGTGTACTGCACATGAATAGTACTTAGTACATACTGAATTCCCATGCAGATAGTATGTGGAAATACCTGGTATCTATTAAGCATCATTGCACATGTAATTCCTAGGTACACACCATATATTATAGAATAGTATCTGATATGTATGGTAGTGCATCATACATACATACAAACAAACATATATACATAATTTAAGTGTGCTCGGCTGATTGAATAGTGCCTGGTACCCACTAAGCCCAGACATGCTTAGTTCCTGCTAATCTCATTAACTTGACACAGTGAGGTGACATCAGCTCCAATGCTAGCACTTTCTGATAATGCTCTTTCAGCATTTCCTCATTTCTTTATACAAAAATAACTCAGCCTATTTCCTTCTAGATTCTCATAAAGGCCCAGCCCAACCCCACCTGGGCTGTTGTAGACCAGAGGTGGTAAATTGTTCCTGTGGACAGCCATATGGTAGGTATTTTAGGCTTTGAAGGTGTAAGGCCTCTGTCAGAATAACTCAGCCCTACTCCTCCAGCCACCCACAGTAAGCTGGGGCATGGAATGGGGTAGCCCTGCCCATGAATGGGGTAGCCCTGCCCCAACACCTTTACTGATAGAAAACAAGCAGTGGCCCAGACCCCTGACACAGTACATGGTGGCATGATCCTTCTCACAGGCTAAATGGCTGAAGCTCCTGGCTCCAGTTCCTTGTTCTGGAGAAAGCAGGACAAACTATCCCTGCTGCATGGAGGGTTGACATCTACCTGGCTGGAGCTCCAGCCACTCACCCCCTAGTGCGTACATCCTCATCGCCACAGTCAGGGGAAACTAGCTCACTGAGCTTCTTTCAGTAGCACCTGGCAATTGTGTTGAAAAGGTCATGAGAAAAAAGCCAGCCTCCGAGCCAATAGCAGCCTATACCGAAGAGCCCTGAAGGCTGCACTGATGGCCCTCTATTTAAAGCAGCCTTGAAGCTTTTAGACCTCACCACCCACTCACCTCCATTCCTTCAAGTTGATTCTCTAGTTTTTCTCATTTACTTTCCTTTCTCTAGCCTTGTCAGAGGGGAGTCTGGCTGTTTCTGGCAGAGCACTCAGTCACAGAAAGTTTTGCAATCAGAAGATGGATGTGTGCTCATGATCTGAGAGCTTCTGATAGTTACTTAATTGTGCTTTGTGACATCATGCAGACATGCTCTTTTAAAACTGTCTTTTTAATTGCCACTGATAAACACTACATTCTGTTCAGAGAATATATTTAGAATGCCTCACACTGATAGTTGCTTCTGTGTGTAGGTTTGCTTCAGTTTTGGAGCCTCAGGAATAGGAGAGCATCACTAAATGCAATAGAAAACCCAGAACAGTTTGTGTGCTAGGCTGGGTCAGGATCTCCACCTTCATTAGTTCATCTAATTAGAAAACAAATCGAACATAGGGTGCTTGATGATGCATTCAGGCAAACGTTTGTAAAAATGTCTAAACATCGGGAGAGACTTTAGTGGCCAAAGTCCAGCTAATTTTCTTAGAAAGTTCTTCCTTCCATATCAGAGAGCTAAGCCATCACCACAAGAGATATCTTCTCTATCATTTTCTTTGAAGACAATCTCTTAAGAACTGAAGTCTAGAATAATACACTTACAAGCAATGTGGCCTCTCAGTGTGGCAAGAGAAATCTCAGCAGAAACACCTCCTCCAAACTGGAAGTGTGAGTTCCTGAGAGTTACCTCTATTCTCTAGCAATAGTGACAGCAAAACAGCTCCTCCCATCTGTGGCTGCACAAGTCTTTCTAATTCTTAGCAATCAGCTTGGGTTGTAAAGGCAGAAAAAGCTGAGTTTTCTTCCCTCTCCCCTTTTCTGACATATGAATAAAAGGAGCCTGAAGGGTGAGTTCTAAACTAACCTACGGCTCTGCAGTTCTTTCTCATGTTGGTCAGGTAGAGAGGGATTGATTTGCTAGTCCTAAAAGGGTTTACAATGCCTGAGTGGTTTAATGTTTGAGACTCGTAGTTTAAATGTCTACCTCATCTGTTATTTAAAAATAGTCAGGACACCGCCATTGCTGTTGTTATGGTAAACAAACTAAAGATCTTTGATGACTGGCAAAAAAAATAAAATAAATAAAGCCTGCCTTTGTCACCAGTTGAGGAATCCTGACGTGAGCTATCACCCTGTCCATTTTCCCCCCTCCCCAGTGAAGTCTTACAAACCTGGTTCTATAAGACCTGGATCCATTTGTTTTTTAATTACCAAAACTCAATTCTTTATTCTCTGATTTAAAGCCAAGAGTCATCTGTCCACAGATCAGTTGCTTTCTCAGGGTTTGTACAGAACATCATGTGGAAGGCACAGTGACTCTAGATTGAGCAAACTATCCAAGAGACATTGGAAAGTGTATTGTGTGCTGGAGGGTTTGCTTAGCAGTTAGGAGAACTTGCTGCTCTTGTACAAGGCCAGGGTTTGATTCCTAGTGTCCATGTTGGGTGGCTTACAACTGTCTGTAATTCTAGGGCATCTGACACCCTCTTCTGGTCTCCATGGAGACACACACACTCACACACACACACACTCATGCAGGCATGCAGGCACACAAACACACATACACCTACACATAAATAAAAGTAAAATATTTTAAGAATGTTGTTTTTCTCAGGAATGACAACATAGTTTTGAGCTTTCCTTCAGTGTGCAAAGACAGGCTAGAAACTGTTTTCTTTGTGAGTGGTGTCCTAAGCCTTGTAGGAGGCTTTTGGAAGCTGAGTCTTCTGGTCATTTTCTTTCTGGCTGTTTTACTGGGACCTCTCCATTCTCTTTTCTCCTCCCTCAAGGACTTCTGTAGACAGGAGTAAGAGGCTCAGGCCTGGGGGAGGTCTTCCTGTTTCTTTTGTGCCCTCCCCTTCTCGTCCTAAGGCAGAGCTGAGAATCCTCCCTTCATGGTTGCCCCTGCTCCACCAGCTCCAACAGAAACAATAAACCTGCTCTATATTTTCTTAGCCTTTGTGTGTCAGCAATCTCCCGAGTAGAATAAAATACACTTGGTTTAGCAGACAAACAAAAAAAATGCTCCAAAATTTTTTCTGTGCCATGTAACAGTCTGAAGTATGTGCTCCTGGTTGGAAAATTCTCTCTTCTACATACTGACTAGAAATTCGGGGTTAGTGTTGAGCTTGGCCTGAGCCGGCCCATTGGCATCAAAAAATTTTAACTGCCAGGATGGTGGAGAGAGCCACTGCAGGAAATCTGCCTCCTAACTGCTGGGCTAGAAACACATCATTGGCTAGAACTGGTCACATGACCAAAGGAACTACAAAGGAGGATGGAAGGGGTAGTTTATAAACATGTAGCCTGGTACAGTCATCTTACTATGGAAAAGAGTGAATGGGTATTCCAAGAGCTAATGGTTTTTAGCATGGGTCATTTGTGCTTGCTCTCCGTAACTTCTGTAATTTTTAAGAAGTAGGCAGAGCTAATCAGACCATGTTCTGCCATGCTCCACCTTGACTTATCTGAATCTCTTCTGCAATGTATGCTGTGGGAACCTGCTTGGGTAGATTTCTACCCTTAACCTTTTCCCTGAAACATATTAATGTCCTCAAAGCAGGAGACCCTAAACACCCCCATATGCCTAGTGTAATGCTGTGACATTCTGTCCGTCAAGGAAAGCCTTACTCAGTGGAGCTGAAACTCGATCAGGAGTAAGACTCTAATCTCAGCCAACAGGGTGAAAATCACCCAAAGACAGCATGACCCTCAGAGAATGAACTTGGAGATTTTCAGATGGCTCCCATTAGGACCCGAAGCCAGGGGCTTCCTCCAGCCTGGTAGCAGGACATCAGATGTCATAGTTCTTCTGTCTTCATATTATAGCAAAAGCCTGTGTCCTGACTCCCTTAAGAGCTATACTAGCCCAGCATAATGATCATATAGAGGAAAACATACACTCCTCTAGATGTCTTTTTGTCAATGAATGCCTCCTGTTGAAATCATTTCCTTGGGCTTGGAGTATGTCCCGTGCTTCTTATGAACTATGTCATTTGGCCACTGTAGCTTTTGGTTAGTATTTTTCCACCCCAGAAAGAAAACTGGATATGCTGTGTGGATTAGCCACTCTGGAATGGAGAAACATTTATTCTGTGAGCTCTAGAACTTGCCCCTGGATCAAGTCTGGAGAGAGGCTTAATGATGTGAGTGCCTCTCCTGTATACAATGCTAGCATTGTCAAAGGCAAAGAGGAAAGCTGGGGCCTAGCAGGCCTGTCCTATCAGAACCTTGTTCACATTGAAAAGATTCCATTCCTCCGCTGGCAACATCCTGCCCAGACTTATACACCAGGTCTGTGGCCAGCACTGTTGCTTGAGGCATTTTTGTTTGGGTTGGTTTTGTTTTATTTCAAAAGCAGCCTGCATTGGTGTACAAGGTAAAAGGGTTTGCGTGAAGCTTGTCATCACCCCTGTCCATAGAAGCAAGGTGACATTCTGCCAGGGTGTTGCTGCCTGTCTGCTGGTGTCCAAATGCAAGAAAACAAAGGGTCAAGTCTATCTCTCAACCTGTGTTCTCAGGCCCCCAAAGCAGTCTGTCTATTACGGCAAGGTTTCCTATAATGCTTCATTTAAGATATAAATTGGTGGGTCCAAAGAGCAAATGGTGGGGCATGGTGGTGCCTTTAATCGCAGCACTGGGGAGGCAGACATAGGCAGGTCTCTGTGAGTTCCAGGCCAGCCTGGGGTACAGAGTTCCAAAGCTGGGGGCTATTACACATAGAAACCCTGTCTCCAAAAAAAAAATGTAAATCTAAAATGTGAACCTCTAAGCTCTGCTTAATTGTTTTTTAAACTGGAGAAAGTGCACTTCTCAGGGTCATGCCACTCCAGACCTGTGCTGGAGGTCAGCAACTGGGAAAAGACTTAGGTTCCAGAAGGGATTTTCATTTTGGAAAAAAAATGTAGAGAAATTACAATGACCAGATGATGTTGATTCTTCTCCATTTATTCAGACCTGAAAAGAACAGCTTTCTAAATTTACAACACCCCCGTCCCATTCACACGGGCCATTCACACGGGCCTGGAAAGTCCCTCAGACCACAGAAATTGCCATTGTTGCCCAAACCCAGTAGGATCCTCTGCTGCCCCAGGGGAGGTCAGCTCTGCAGTTTGGACCTCTCGTGTCTCTTGCCTACTAGGGACATGGGTGATCTATGTCTGGAGACCTTGGAAGTGTGGGTGCATCTCATGCCAAGGAATGCTTTGATAGCTATCGGTCTGACTTCTACAGAAACACAAAGAATCAGTTCCAGCACAGCAGCATTCGGAGGAAAGTCCTGGTCTCTGACATTTTCACATTCCACAGGCATGTCCCAACACTCAAATGCTCCCCCATTGTCCTAACTCTGTTAGCAGGTTTGTTGGGCCACACACTCTGCACAAGATTAATCAGTGACGTAACACAGAATACAATTGGCCTAAAATATAAAGCACGCTCTGTCCTTATATCCACATGTAAGCTGTTTGGCATTGGAGAGCCCTCAGAACCTCAGGAATCTGGTGATTTAAAAAGCACAAGATATGATTGGGTGGTGGTGGTGGTGTTTTGATTTTGTTTTTGTCTTTGCATATCTGGGGAAGTCCTTCCTTCCTCATGCCTTTTCTGTTGTAATCTTGAACCACAGACCTGATTCTCCACTCCTTGGTGTATTGGAAACCGAAGGCTTAATGTTGGAGACCTTCAAAGAGCTGATTCTCTGCTAAGTACATGCCACAGACAAATGACTAATTACTAAAAACACTGGGAATCCATTATGGTTAGGTACCCTAGTGTACGTAACATTTTGGTAACTTACTGAATAATAATGCCAAGCTTCTACTGTGGATAAATAAAAAACTTTCATTAAAAGGAATAATGATTTAACAGGAATTTTAGAGCGTTGTTATCTTTGTTACTGTTGCTTCCTTCTCGTCATGCCACCAGGGAAGCAGTCACATAGGTGTGGCTATCTTGACTCTGAGCCCTGACAGAGACAACCCTCTTTTCCCTTCAGACAGTTCTACCCTGTGCATGAGAGACCCAATAAGACCTAAAGCAGATTAGAGTCCTTCTGCAACATCCTGTGCACTGGCACAGGCTCCTCTTCCAAGAGGAACTATGCCTTTGATTGGTTAAATGGTGGGGTTATGGCATGCCCTATTGCCGAGAGTGAGCTTGTGATTGGTTGAACTTGTGACATACTGCTGGAAGTGAGCCTGTGATTGGCCATTGTCTTGGTTACAGCTTTCTCCCATTAAGGTCAGGGTTCTCACTCTCCTATTGTATCAAGATAAGGCTTAAGCTAACAAGGAAATGCAACAATCACAGGGTCCTGAAGCAGCCATTATTTGTCATCACCTATGCCCCACTGCATCTTGGATAGACATGAACCTCTTCCATGTTACCTTTCCTCAAGGACCAGACCTGGCATTGTGAGCCATTGTGCCTGACATTGAGGGAGATGCTCACTCTTTGGTCCTGCTAACCTTCCAGTGCTGTGGACACTATTATTATAGCTCATTGGCTACAGCCATTTTCAAGGTCCCCACATAGCCTAGATGGAGAAGAAGAAAGAGGAGGAGGAGGAGGAGGAGGAGGAGGAGGAGGAGGAGGAGGAG
>JADRCH010000268.1:2377484-2513652 GCA_019843965.1 Rhynchomys soricoides
GAGGAGGAGGAGGAAGAAGAAGAAGAAGAAGAAGAAGAAGAAGAAGAAGAAGAAGAAGAAGAAGAAGAAGAAGAAGAAGAAGAAGAAGAAGGAAAGAAGAAGAAAAGTGGAGGATGGTGGCTATTCATTCATTGGGTTTAGGTTTTTGCTGGTCTTGCAATTCCTATGATAATGCAAGAGTTCCCAACGCTCTCTCCCCACAGAGAGTAAGATACAGCCCTTCTTGCCAAGGTGAACTTTCTTGTACATACACAGGGCAGCATTCTTTTGTAAAATTTCTAACAGACTGTGTTGGTGGCTGGAAACAAGATCATGATTTCCTGAGGGTCTGCCTCTCCTCTCTGCTGGAACATGAGCATGTGTAATGTACAGGAGAAGAAGGACTTTAACTGCACAGAGCACAAAGATGCAGTGTAGAGAGAACGCCCTGGGTGTGCCTGTCCTAGAGAAGTGTCACTGTCCAAAGCCACTTGAAGCTTCAGCTGCTGGGGACAGGCAATGGCACCCTCTCACTGACCACACCTGTGTTTGGGGCTATGACTTGGGATGATGCCTTCTTATGTCAGACTGTCGACAGGTTCTGTTTTGGAAGCTTGGTCTCAGGCAGTATTTTCTAGATAAGTGTAATGAGACTCTTCTCCCTCAACTTCCTCAGAGCAGTGTCAGCTGCAGCAAGCCAAGGTCTCTCTTCCTGTGATTTTCCATTTGCTGGGTTTTTGAGGCACAAATGTGAGTGTCTGAGTTGCCTCCCTTTTCTGGCCCTTACACTGCCTTGGACTTTTTCCTTTCCTCTTCAGCTTTAGCATGGAACCATGTATAAAGTCATTGAGAAAAATTCTACCAGGAGGACTCCAAACTGGCCTTGAAAATTCAAACCACTTGAGATGGGGAGGAAAAGGCCCATCAAATTGTGAATAGTCATTTTTTTTTCCTCTACTAATTTAGGTCTTTAATGCCCTAAAACCTTGTAGATCCATCATAATTATTGGTATCTGTGAAAGGGCTTTGAATTATGTGCTGTGCGGGGTTGCCATGGCAATGCTTAGTATCATCAAGAGTGTTATGACAGAGCTGAGTCCTGCCTGTGTCAGTGGCGAACACTGCACACCAGACTTACAGACTTAAAGATTCATGATCTTTGGCGAGCTTTGGCGAGCTTTGGCGTGCATCTTGACTCTGTTTCCTTATGCTAACTTATGCTAACATCCCTGCCTCCCCTTCCCAGTCCAGATGGGGATCTGTAATTTAAGTGCAGATGATCTTTACGACCCATGCTCAGAGCAATGGGAGCCACTTGCTTCTGGACTTCAGCTAAGAAGCTATTCTGGTACATTTCTCCATAACATAACTGAAAAGTTAAAAACTTCAAACTCATGGCTTCTTGCCTTCCTCTACCTAGTGTAGCCTTAACAATAAATTGGTAACTATGGGATACACTGTGGAAGGGCACCGAAGAACTGACCCACATAATCTAGAAAGCAGATGTCTTGGGTTGGTTTAAAGGTACCGGTCTGGAGTTGAAGAATGCTCTGGGAGCCCAGTGAATTTCTTCATTGTAGAAGCCGTTTTGCCCTCAGTGCTGCAGATTTTCTTCTGTGTCTTCAAACTCTCACAACGCAATGAATGTGCTCCCAGGAATCATCCATGCATGTACCCTTCTGCACTAGAGATCTTGGGATAATCTATTTGCTGTCCCAACCCTGTTTTCATGACTTTCTTCTAGATTGTTCTGAATTTGGGTAGATTTCCAGTATGGTCAGGGACATCCAGAGGTCACCAGTTAAGCTTCTGAGCCCTCCTGGAGTTTCACCTCGTGATTCCAGTCTTGGAAAGAAAATTTTTATGCAACTATGGAAAAGTTCTTAGTGTGCCTGCTCCTCCCCCTGCCCTGGCATCCCAGAGTCCCCTAGGCAGGAAGTAAAGACTATAGTAAAATATCAAACAAGCTCTCCAAGCTTTGCCTTTCTGGCTTTTGCTGAGGTAGTGGGGTTTCTCAGAGGCATCTCAGAGGAGTCAGTGACTGTAGGGACTAAATTCTGTCTGATCCATAGCCTCTCAACAGCCATAAAGTCAAGCAGAAGAACCTGGAGAGTCTCAGACCCCATGGGGTCAGGAAAAACAAAGCCTAGACTATCCTGGGAACGCTTGTCTCTCTAAAGACTTTCTGTGCTATGAACCTGTATGGGCCCTGTGAGACTACATGTTCACAACTCATCCATTAAAATGGCCATTTTAATTAGCATGCCAGGGCTTTTGACTAATCCAAAATTTAGAGGATCACTACCTGTCCACTAGAGCAGGATTATGATAATTAAGCTTTCATGAGGCTTCATCATATATAACCATTATTTCATCCAATGTCATATTTTGTGGGGAAAAAAACCACATTTTTTCACTTATATTAAAATATTAGATCCAACTGGGTCATCTCTTCTGACCATAGTTTTTTGTTTGTTATTTGTCTTGTTTTGTTGTTTGATTCTTTTTGTATGAATGTCCCAGCAGTCTTTCTTCATGGGGTCCTGTTGCACCAAAGTAAATTTCACTGTTAGCCTAGGCATTAGTTCTGCACCCTTCTTGGGATGCCCATCTGGAAGGGTGGGCCTTGGCCAAGAGCAGAAGCCACCTCTCGTAGCCAATCACAGGGAGTTTTAGTTAACTGGGGATTCAAGGGACTGAGAGCAATGCCTCCTGGGACTAAGGGAAGTTGATCTCTCAGGGGGCCCTCACCTGACAGAGTTCAGGAAAATGCTGTTATGTGGTCTTCCAGAAAGATTAGTCTGCAAGTAGAAGCAGTGTTCTGTCTGAGTTGGCCCCAGAGCCTTTCCATTTACCTTATATTGCTGTTCATTTATGATTACTAAATTCCCAGCCTGAGACCAAGTCCTGGTAAGGATCTATTCACTTATTTAAAAACAAAACAAACAAACATCCTTCGGCCCCTCCCCCTAGAGCAGCTGGGCTTCCTTCTGTGGCTGTTGTTCCCTCTTCTGGCACCAGGCACCCCCAGCCTAACACCGGCTGGCTGGCTTGGCATTTTCTTTGCCTTAGGTCCATGCCCACTACCTCAGGAGGAAGCCATCCATCATCACAACCGTCACTGTGCTTCCTCTCTTTCTCTCCCTCTCGCCCACTGTCTCTTCTGCTGGGTGGATAGGGTCTTCGCTTGTCTGCCTGCCCCAAGCCTGCTATTAAAAACGTCCCAGATGCTGTCACGAACGGGCTTCTAGCCACCGAGGGTGTTTCTGTTTGTTTAAGGAAACATGTTTCCTGGTCTTGCAACCTTGCTTCCCAGAGTTGCCAGGGGATTATTCCACTGCTCCCCAACCCTCGCTCTGCTGGTGGCAGGTCTGGGAAGATGAACTGTTGCCTGCTGTCCTCAGCCTATTGACCTGGGTAGTCACCCGACTACTCTTGGACTGAGATAGGCTTGGAATCTTTTCTTTTAATGGTGGGATAGAACATATAAGGTTCCTGGATCTCTTTCCTTTTGAATGTCACATGGTACAGAAATTAATTTGGCCATATCTCAGTTCACCCATATGGTTTGTTCTACCCCATTTCTGTTGATAAAATATCATGACAAAAAAGAACATAGGGAATAAAGGCATTATTCCCACTGACATTTCAAGTTACAGTTCGTCACTTCAGGGAAGTCGAAACAGCTAGTCATATCACATTCATAGTCAAGAACAGGGAAATGACTGCATGTATAGTTAGTGCTCAGCACATTGCCAATACTTAGTTCAGCGCTGCTAAGTAGGGAATGGTGTTACCCACAGTGGCCTGAGTCTTCCCACACCAGTTATCAATCCAGACAATGCCCTACAGACATGTGTGATCTAGACAGTCCCTCACCGAGACTCTCTTCCCAGGACAGTCTAGGGTATATTGAGTTAACAAGTAAAACTAATCACACAGTGTCCCTAACTGTTTTTTGAGTGACATTCTTCTGACCCAGTGATTTTTGTGACTAAAAACGATGCCAAAATGCTTTTCTGAAAAACAAACTTTTTACTTAGCGCCTAACCTTAAACCACCATAATATATGCTACTATTATAATTTATACCTAAGCCTGATTAGACAGCTGGGAGGTTAGACACAGCCCACTGTCAGGATAGCACAGCAGGACTCCTTACAAGTAGCTGTATGAGCTGTATGCAATAATGAAACTGGAGGGCATGATGGCAGCACCATCTCACAGTAAGAATTTCTAGGCTGTGTTCTTGCCCAGCAAAGGCCGGCTCAGGTACTATATGCTTGTATTGTTACCCAGTTCCCAACAGCTATCAAAATACAACAATGACAACAACAACAACAACAATATAATATAACTGTTTGGTCAAGTCAAGAACTCCCAACTCCCTCGGCAGTTTTAGCCAGCCATAATTCTGACCCTGGCCTCTTTTGCATAGAAAAGTACAGTGTCTCCCTAGTCCATGGCATTCCTTCAAGACCTTTTGAAGTCCGAACACCTTCCTTTTTTTTGCTGTCTCCTATGCATTCCCACCATTCACCCTGTGCCCCCACCCGGTGCCGTGGACCCTGAGTCCTGTAGGAAAACACTTGCTGCTCACATTTGACCTCTTCCCTAGAGCCAAGAACCAGTGATGAGTCTCCTCTAACTCATTTGAGCTCCCGTTGCTTTCATTTACTCAGTCAGGATTTTATTATGACCTACTAGGTGCTAAATAACACAGCGATCTTTTTCATGGCTTGTTTCCATAAAGTTCTTCCCACATTGCTTGTCTGTCTTTTAGCTGAGGTCAAGTGCAGTGTTCTGACCAGATTGCTCCGTGGCATCGTTAGCAGGGCTCCCTTGTCATAATTTCTCACAGATTATGTTGGTTTTCTTTTCTGTTACTAAGACAGATAAAAATAAAAAAGAGGAGGTTTGTTGTGGTATGTAACTCTAGAGGGACTTAGTGGGGAAGACATGGCTACGGGCATGGAAGCCATGACAGCAGAAGTGGGATGCTGGTCACACTGTAACTAAAAAAATCATGGAAAGAAGAGCAGGCTGTAAAACCCCAAGCCTGCCCCAGGGACATACTTTTTCCACCAAGGCTCCATAACCCAAGCTTCCAGAACCCTTCCAAAGAGCATCACCAAATGTTCAAATACACAAATACATAGAAAACATCTTATATCAACCCACAGCTCAGACTGACCAAGCCATGACAAAGTCTTGCCATCCACACTAGCCAATTGACATTAAGTTACTGATCAACGAGTGGACGAGTGAGCACACACTCATGGAACTGGGAGGGCTTGGCCCAGAAGAAGGCAGAGACTGGCCGCACTGTTCTTCCCTATTAGAGATTGTTATTTTAATCACAGAATGTGTGTGAGAATTCTCCTGTAAGGAACCTTTAAGAAGCTCTTGTTCCCTGGCAGGCACTGTGTTGAGGCTGATGCTTACCTATCCAAGTGAGTAGGAACTTGCCCAGTCTTTCATGCAGATGAGGGAACTGAGGCCTTAACCCAAGACCACAGAGGCAGTGAAGTGGTGGGGTAAGAATTAAAATCCACACAGGCCTCAAATAAAACCTAGCTCACAACTGTAGACTAGTTGTCAATTTTTAAATTTTAGCCTCTGTGGAAGACAATGAGTACTGTTACAGTTACAGATGGCATCATGCAGAAGCTACGAAACCAGACAAGGCCAGTGGATCGGGAGGCTCGAGAGCCATGATTTGGAAGTGTTAGAAGTGAGAAGGTGGCCCAACTTAGTCACGTGACAAAATATGATGGGAGAGAACCAGACCACTTCTTTCTGTGTACTTTATGAACAAGCAGGTTCAAGCTATTAGTCCACTGAGGGGACCTGGAAGCTTAGGTATTTAGGTGCAGGAGGATATTGGAGCGTCTTTTGTTTTAAGATAATTTTTACTGATTATAATAGGAAGCGAGTCACAGCAATAATCTTTCATATCCACCAGGTGAGACAGAAATAGTCTGAGCTGGTTGTGAGCACTCCCATTGTGGTTAATAAAGGACCCACTCGGCTCTAATATGCATCTTTGGTTTTTTCCTCCATAGGTAGAGATCCTGGCAAGATTTGATAGATATGACATAAGGACAGTTGGGAATTTCACAGATAGAAAATACTAGTCTTGTTGAAAAATGCTGGTGTGCCTTTTTGATGTGGGAATAATTGTTCTTAGTGTTGCCAGCTTTGACTATCCAGACTACAGAATCCACAGCCCAGCCAGTAAACTCACGGTTAATCAATAGAAGCTGTAATTGTCCAGTAAAAGTGTTAAACCCTCTACAGAAGTCATGATTGATTTAAAAACACTGTGAGTGGCCAACAGAATCATGGTTGACACCAGTCAGTTGATGCACACAAGTCAGGGTTCACCAACAGAAATCCCCACTGACAAAGCTGATGGCCACTTATTGATCAGCAACTCTTTCCTTGTTTCATTGAGAGAAACATTGTGATTCACCCTCTTAAGTCCAAACAATGCCATCCTAAGGAATGCATTTAATGGTAACAGATATCTTGAATGAACTGAAGTATAAATCCAAAACTACCCTATAGACTCTGATTATAACTTGAACATCATCATTCATTCTATCAATTACTATTTACTGAAAATCTACTATGTGTCAAATTCTGCCATAGCCCTAGTGTACACTATCCTTCCAGGGTTTGAATAGTTATTTCCTTGACATTCTCTCTCACCTCATCCAATCCCCTGTCATGATTTCAGGAAGCTATAGTGGACACTGTGTTTGCTGCAGTTACAGGAGCCAGCCTCCCTGCCAGTCTTTTGTCAATGGCATAAAAACGTGGCTGCCAGAAAGAATGGTAGTCCTGAAGCCCCATAATGAAAAATCCATCATGTCTTTGGACTCTGTAGGCTATGACCATGGCCACAGTCTGGAAATCCTCATGTTATCCATGTGACCTTGAAAGCAGACAGTACTATTGCTTAATACTTCAGCTTTCCTTGAATAAGCAAAGCTTATAAGAAAGAATACCAAAGCTGCTAAGAGAAGAAGTATCCTTGTGTATATCAGTTACAAAGGCTATGCTGATGAGACACTCAGGGTAGCTCTCTAGGGTATCTGGGGTAAAGTAAGATTACAAGTATGAGACTTGGGGTCAAAAACCTACATCCTAAAGTCTCAGCCACAAGCTCTGGGTCACTACAAAAAGGTCCCAACATCAAGGCTGCTATAGATATTCACCTGAAGGCTTTCCCTAGAGGCCATATCATGACTCTGAGATGACCAAAAAATGTCACTGGACTCTTTGCTGTCCTTTAAGCTTTTAGCTAGTATAGAAGCTTACTCTGCTCATTCCAGTGGAAGATTTCTCTCTCCTTAGTCTTCTGACACTACACTTTCTTGGCCATCCTGGTCTTCACTGTCTGGTAGAGTGTTGCGTTTGTAACCTAGAATGGGCAGCTGGAGAAGACCACAGCATTGTGTCCTCCAGTCCCTGATTGAGGAGCTGAGAGATCAACTGTACAAGGTTTTGACCAGCTTATGGCACAGGGACAGTGAGGAGGCTACTGGCAGGGGCTTGACTCCCAGGGCAGGGCAGCCTCTCCTGCTTTTTTCCAGATACAAGCAGGTATTCCTCTTCTCATAGTCAACCTTTTGGCCTACAGGAGTTTACTATCTATTTGCTTCAAGAACTATTTAAAGTGAACTTCTAAAGCCCATTTTTAATACCCAAGGCCAATCGTATGACGTCTTTCATTTTGAGTCAGACATATATGTGACTTTAAGTCACATTTAATCACATGATAAGAAACATAAGTTCCCTCAAAAAAGAAAACTCTCATGAAATGCTGATTTGCTCCTGATATTCACTCATATTCTGTCTCAGCAGTGAATAGGGTGGCCCAGAGTTCTATACCTTCCATAGATTTATAATCCATGGGGTGTGAGATTCCATCTGAACATTGACTCACTGGGTGTTCTGTGTTTATAGTGCTGGCTTTCCAAGCAAGCCAGAGATAAAACAATTCCATCTCGATGTTGAAGCGTCCTATGTAAAACTATTAAATCGTCAGTGGCCTGGGGCTCTGTGCCCTTTCTCAACCACATGCAGTCCTGGGAGCTGAGGTCTCTAGCAGGGTTGAGGTTTATGCAGGATGGCAGTGAAGGAAGACAAAGGTGTGGGTGACACAAAACTCCATATGAATCACAGACAGTCTCTGTTTACCCAACACAGAGATCAAAATACCTCCCAGCATGTGTCATAGTCAGCGAGGGTTCTGCAGTGCTGGGAATGATTTCCTGAAACTGAGACCTGCTGACACCCAGCCAAAGTCTGATCTGGAAAACTGAGAAACAGCATTTGGTTTCGGTCATTGTTCCTGAGCCATACTGATGGGTGATTAGCAATGGATAAAGTTTTCCAGTTCTCTCTAATGTCCCTTGAATGTCATGGTGTTCTTTTTCTGTGCTCCCCAGTCACTAAAATATTGCTGAACTGAATATTTGGGTTTTAATAAATGTAAAGGCCTCGCACACACAAAGACTATCGCCTCCACTGTGTTCTTCTTGGCCAAGGAGTAAGGATTTTTTTTTTAATGTTGAGTTGGTACCACTGAGAGCCAGGGGTGCCACGTAGTGTTCTGAGGAAGGTGTCCTGCTGCAAAAGCACACACTTCTCAGGTTCCAGGACACCGGTGCCCTGTTGTTTTAGATTCTGATCTTTCTTATAACACCAAAGGTCTAAACATAAACCATGTTTTCTTGAAAAATTGTGTGTAGGGGGGAGGAGGCGCGGCAGCCTTTAAACAGATTTCCAGATCATGGCAGTAACAATATGTCTATTTAGACTTTCAGATCCTAGGGCACCTGTGTGAAAATCCTGAGCAACATGTGCTCCATGAGCGTTCTTGGCTCACAGTCCAGCATCAGCAGGTATTAGTCAGGCTCCTGCCGTGGTAATTGACTGCAGGCAAAGGGGTACTCACGTGAGAAGACTGTTTAGCGTATTTCCTGCCTTCAGGAGAATTGTTTGTAGAGTGGTTGTAAATCCCTCTGCAACTGGTCAGGTAGAGCTCCAAGCTTTTAATACTCAGGGCGGCAGCTCTCTGAAGATGGCAGTAAGCATTTATCACCTGCTACGCCCTCATGTTGATTTGCACAAGCAGCACTCCATTAACCACGGCTGCAGAGCTGTCTGGTGTAACTGGGGGACAGAGATTATGTCTGGCCCCTACTTTTGGACCTAAAGTTTGCTCCATTTTATGAGTGTTCTGCACAGTTTCAGGGTATATTGCTGAGTTTATCAAAGCACTCTCAGGAAGTTAAAAACAATAGCAACACACTCAGCACACATATGTAAAAAATAAATAAATAAATAAATAAAAATTGTATTGAATTGATTAATGAGAAGCCTAGATGCAAAGCTGGCTCAAAGGATGGCATGTAGAAAGATAGTAGGTAAGTAGGTAGGTGCTTTAGCTAAGCTGGCATGGGCTCCAGCTCTGTCTGAGGTTTTCCAAGCAAATCAACTTGGCATTCATTTTAGTAAGACACTAACAGCCATCTCTAGTTTTGACTAGAAGGGTTGGGGGGGCTAAGAAGGTAAGAAGAGGGTATCACAGCCCCCAGAACTATAGGTAGTTGTGAGATGCCAGGTGTGAGTGCTGGAACAGAACCTGTGTCCTCTGCAAGATCAAAAGTGCTCTTAGCCACCGAACTGTTTCCCTAGATCTGGGGTTTGGGGTTGTAATTTCAGTTTTGGCAGCCATCCCTTTATCAGTAGACTGAGCCCATAGTGCATCCCAAAATGAGTTCTGGTCTCTCATGAAGCTAGCTGTTTATCTGCTCATCTTCTTGCTTGCAGGGTTTTTTCCGACGAAGTATTCAGAAGAACATGATCTACACTTGCCATCGAGATAAGAACTGCGTTATTAACAAGGTCACTAGGAATCGATGCCAGTACTGCCGCCTGCAGAAGTGCTTTGAAGTGGGCATGTCCAAAGAGTGTGAGTAGAATCTCTGTTTACTTATCTCTACATAGATTTGCTCAGCTTCTAAGAGCCAATCATCAAGCGTGTTAGCATGGGGCATTCAGATGTGATAGGAATGGCATGCCGCCATGGCCAGGTATAAAAAGAATGACATGAAAATGAAATAACCATGAAGATTCTGGCAAGCTTGAGCGGTTGTTGGTGAAAACCAGGTCATAAGTGTTGTGGCTGTGGGTTCCAGAAGCGTTTCTGACTCGGTGGGGCTCCCCAGCTGAGAGTCAGTGCAGCCATGCTCCGTCAGTATCCTCATCCTGACAGTGGACATACTGGAGCATGGAGATGAAGGACACGGAAAGCCATGGTATTTGCGGCAGTAAGGATTGCCTATTTGTGGATGAGCAGCATGGCGCACACTGTTTTAGAAGGATAACTGGAGCACTAGGAGCACCGGAATTTTTCTCAAGTTGAATTAGTTTTTCCCTTCTAAACCATTCCTGCCCAACAAGAATAGCAAAAATACTTAAATGAGTTAAAAATTGCTTATTGGGCCACACACGTCTGATACTAGGGAGTTGACTGTAGATGCATTAGTGTAGATAGATATTATAGATACAGTTTTTTTCATTATTTATATTTTCTCTTTGATGCTTCTGCATAGAAAAGAATGTGATAGCAAATCATTCAGCCATCAGGCCTAAAGCATCATAGGGATGCGTCCCAGGTGAATGGCCCAGGCAGCAGGCCTAAGATGTCTCAGAGGTGTGTCCCCGGTGAGACATGGAGGGCACTGCTACTTCTCCTCCATTCCATCCCTCAGGGGATATTGAAGCCTCACTGCAGATGAGTCACTAGGCAAGGTGCTACCCAGGGAACTTGGAGATGTCTTTGTCCCCCAAGAGCATAGGGCAAGAAGTCAGATACCCATCCATGATTTTACTGTGTACTAGAAGAACTGTGCTGTGAACCAAGGACTTTTATTGTAGCCTTAAAGAGGAACCTGAACTAAAAAGAGGCCCCTGCTTGAGTGGTGCCTGCCCTCTTCTACCCACTAGCCTAGGGACTGCAATAGCTGGTTCTCAGAAGATACACACATGCTTCTTAACACTGTTTCCTGTACCTTCCCCCTGGCCTTATTGCTTGGGTTTCTACTCTTCAGGAATAGGATTAACATGGCTAATCTTAGGCCAGCTGGCTGTCTGTTTCAACCACAGTACTCAGTTCACTGAATGTACCCAGGCCAGTCTCGAGAGAGAGAGAATTCAAAACTCATCCTTAGACTGCTGGGACAGATGTGCATTCCTTTTCCAAAACATGTGAACAGAAAAGCAATGCAGAGTCATCTGCAGGACAAGGTGGGCCTTCTAATGGAAAAGCAGGTAACCAAAAGGAAGCTTTTGACAGCAACCCTGGACTGCAGTGCCAGCCTACCCTAGGACCTCTGCATCCACATCATTCAATTATGTTTACCAAGAAATACCCATTATGACCTTTGGAGCCAAAATTCTGTTCATACATAGAGTCCCCAGGAGGAAGCCTGGGCTAGGCAGCCAGTCAGAAGGGTTATGTGCAAACCATTCCCTCTGGGCAGCTCTATCTGTACAGGAGAGATCATGTGGCCACTTATTGTCCAGCTACTTGATCTCTCCAAATGGAGTGAGTTACTAGTAAGCAAGAAATGTCGAGCTGGGAAGCCAGTGTTAGGACTGACCTTTCTCCCCTTGCCGGGAAAGGCCTGCTGACCTGAAATGACCATGTTATTTACATAAGTGACACCAGGAGGGTCACCTGATGTTCTGGTTTTTTTGGTCTGATACCCATGCCATGATATTTACCTGGGTGACACTTGGCAGATTACCTGATGCTCCTATTTTGGTCCTGTCGACGTGGAAGTCATCTATATTTTTATATTTTCAACTCAGACTAAAGTTATAAATGAGTAAGTCAGATGTGAACCAAGAGAAAATCAGTAGTTTTGTATTTATTTTGTAAGGGCTGAAGACCCATTTCCTGCTTATATTACTTAAAACCCATATCCTGTTTCCCTGTCAAAATTGGCAGCTTAGTTGGCAATTAAAAAAAATAATGTTTACACACACAGGAAAACCCCAGCTTCAACTCTCAAGGAACTTATCACCTTAATTAGATTTAAAAATATAGAAATGGGAAGAAAATGGGATCATTATGTCCAACTACACAAAAATAAATGTTTTTCTTAGAAGGAAATTGGAGGGGAAATAAGTACTTGGAATACAGAAATAGGGTGTTTTTTAAAAGATGAAACAAAGGAAGCAGACAAATATGAGAATTGTAACCAATTACCCCACACCATACATAATGGAGAGGAGCCTGGAGTAATAGATGCTTCTGGAATGTTAGAACTGAAAAAGGATCTTAGAGATTGGTTTTACTTGCTTGACACGTTAGTACACCAACACCTAGAAAGACAAACAGCTTGTGCCAGCAATCCCTTCCTGCGCAAGGAGAACCACATCTGGAACTCAAGCATGGCTCTTCTCCTCACCCATTTTTTTTTTCAACTTTGATACTCCTACTCAGTTCCAGCCATGGAGCTTGTCGATTTGTTAGAGTCACTGAACAAGATCCTACCCAGGGATCCCAGAAGTGCCTGAGAGATGTATTGTGGTCTCTGAGGTTGTGGAATCAAAAAAGATATGCATCACGTCCATAACCCTCCTGCGGAATGCAGAAGCGATTATGAGCCAAGAGATCTTGGATGTAGAAAATAGAGCCAAGGAGGAGAGAGCCCTTGACTGAAGGTGACAGACACTCAAGAGTAGCTTAGCTGAAAATCAGCATATATCCCAGACAGTCCATGTGAGTTACTGGCTTAAAGGGCTGTGTGCCTTTTTCTTCACCTGTGCTGTGTGCTGCTGTTGCCTTCTTAGTTGGAAAGCTCTTCCTGTGGCTGATGAAGATAGCCACCAGCAGCTCCATGTTTGTCTTTCTGGAGGAGGGAGTGGAGGGAGGAAGTAGCGAATGAGTGACACAGACAGAGAGACAGACTCGGATCATGATCATACTGCCACAGTCTAGGCTGTGGTCCTGTTGGTCTGATATGTATCATATACCCCTCTATGAACACAGGTGTCTATTGTCACTGGTGTGTGTCCTATGCCAGCCCCTCGAGGCTAGGGCTGGAGTTTAATTTACCCAAATAAGAGCCAAAAGCATGAAGAAATTATTCCTTAGCATATAATCAAAAAGGTAGGAGTGGCTCAGTGGAAAAGCACTGTCCAGTATGCCTGAGACACTGGGTTCATCCCCAAACTGCCAAAAATACATGTGACATCATGTCTTCTATAGACAGCAAATCCCTTAGTGCTGATCCCAGACTGTTCATTTCTTCTTTCTGATTTTCTTGCTTCTTTTTTAATTCTTTCATTTTCTTCTCTTCGCTCTCCCCTCTCAGTCACTCTCTCCTTCCTTCCTTCCTTCCCTTCCCTTCCCTGTCTTTCTTTCTAGCTCTCTTTGAGACTGGCCCCCATATAGCCCACATGCACCTTGAACCTTCTTTGTTTGGTGGAGACCAGATAAATCTAAGAATCGTGTTATAGTGGTAGCTAACTTACAGTGTGTTTTCTACATGTCAGATATTGTATTAACTGCTTTTTATTTCCTAGCATAAATGAGTTAATGTGTGAATTTCGTAGTAACATTTTTCTGAGTATATTATATACTTCCCTCATATTCTCCCCTTACACACACACACACACACACACACACACACACACACACGTATAGCTGTCACACAAGCTCTTGACTGGAGATCAGAGGACAATAGTAGGAGTCAGTTCTTTCCTTTACTGTGTAGGTGCCAGAGACCAAGCTCACGGGGTCAGACTTAGTATCTAGCACCTCCCCCCAGCCAACTCACTGGCTGTGGCAGAAGTACTTTGATTATAAAGTCTGTATTCAAACAGAAATATATACTGCATGCCATAAAAGGCAACTTTTAAGACTCTGAGTTACTTTTTCTACTCTGCTTTATTGCCAGTGGTTAATAAAACAACCAGCACACTGCTTGCTCTCTATAGAGCTGTGTTCTCTAGAATAGAATACCATGTGAAAATTTAATTCTGATAGATCAAATTTGATTTTAAATGTGTAAAGGGATTTGCTAGTAAAATGTACTCCTCCACAGTCCACTGAAATGCTGGGGTAGTATCTAAAGCTTGCTCATGGTAGATGGTGATGGGTCTTGGATTTTTTGAGAGCTTCACAGGCTGAGTGAGGCCTTTTACAGCCGTCTGCCAGAACATGAAATTTGAGAGTGCTAATGGCAAGTGAGAAAAATTGATTTTCAGCAGCCATTCCAAAAGTGCTACAAAAATTATGGAGATGTAGAGAAGGAGCCACAGAAGCAGAAGGATGCCAAGTTGCAGGACAAGCTCCTCGAGAGCTCAAGGGGACACCAAGGCCATGCCCTAAATAAAAACAAGAAACATAGAAAACAACATACACACCAGGGCCATTGCCCATCCTCAGCACCACTGTAAGAACTGCAGCCTAGGCTACTTAGCTATTTATATATAGTTATTTCTGGGCCAACCTGGGACACTGTGTGAGATTCTGTCCCAAGAAAGACACGCAGTGAATGAAGAATGACTGTAAGAAGAAGTAGGATGGGCTTCAGGCATGGATAAGCAGCTACTTGTCCATCCACTCTGGTAGCCATTCAACATGACACTGCCCTTGCCGTGACTGCAGAATGAGAAAGCCAGACTTATCAACTGAATAGCGCAGAACTTTAAGCCAAAGGTTTTGTTAATTTTTAAGGTGTGGCTTTTTAAGAACTTAAATTTTAGACAATGTTTTTGGCTATCTAGGCCATGCCATCTTAGAAACTGTTTTGGCTTTGTCAAGGTGGCATGGTGTAGCCAAGGGAAAGCCAGCCAGGGATTCTGGTTATGGTCCACCTGGACCCACTCGCTGGACCCACAGCTACTCTGAGTGGCTGGCTGCATGCCCTTTGTGCTGTGTGTAACCACTCTGTCACCTCTGCTATATGCTTCCCCCACAGACACAGGCTGCAGCCATGCCAACCTGTGCCACATACAAACTTGAGCCTGTGGTAGCCTCATTGCTCCTCCCACTGAACCCCAGCTGCCTGTGGTTGTGTCCTTTCCTCTCAGAAGACCCCCTGAGTCCATTCCACAGCTGAGGCAAGACAGCCACTCTCCTCGTAGTGCTTCGCACACACCTCCACAACCACAAACTTGCTATTTATTATTATATTTCTGTACAAGGATCATACCCTATTTATAAACTCTGGAAAAACATCACTTCTCTGCCTCTTGGCTACAACCAAATAAAGTTCATACACATACAGGGTGTAATTTTCCCCTGCTTTTATCTCATATCCCCTTTCCTACCCACCAAGTGTCTTCTCAGAAGGTCCTTCTCCTACTTCCATGCCTTTCTGTATATGTGTGTGGCCCAAGACACTACTGCATTTAATTAGAATTGCTTGCATGAGCATGGAGGAGGGAGCACTTCACTGAGTAAGGGCATCTTACCAGGGACCAGCCATTGAGGAATATGCTTCCCCACCTCCCAACCACCATTCAGGGCTCCTTAGGGAATGGTGGCGACGTTATGGCCCCGCCCACATGCATGATGGAGAGTTGTTGGGTCCAGTCTTACACAGCTCTTTTACACATAATCACTACAGCTGCCTTTGCACTGTGAGTTCCTGGGTCCAATAGCCATCTCCAGTCTAGAAGACAGACAGCCATTCACCACAAACTCCCCATCCTCCAGCTCTTGTCTTCTCCTTCAATGTTTGCTGAACCTTGGAGGGGGTGGTGCAGATGTCTTATTTTGGGCTGAGCACTAATGAGTCATTTATTCTCAGTACTTTGGCTTGACCAGTGTTTGAAGATAACCTTTAGCTCCTCTTTGTCTTTGCTTGCTGTAAAGTTGCCCGACACAAAAGAACTTTGGTTATCTGCCCAATCAGCAGTCACATACCTGTTAGGGCCTAGAGAGTTCACACACAGCCCATCATGGCGCTGGAACTGATCCTTTAAATCCTGTGCAGACAACAGTTTCTATAACTGCTTTCCCTCCTCAACCTTAATCCGGTGTCTCATTGAGTGGAGAAAAATGTCGAGCAGAGCGAGCCCTTTGCAGGACTTGGACCTTCCCATCTTGGGCAACTTAGGTGGGAAAATGTGGATCTGGGGAATCACCTGCACAAAACTTCTACAAGCAAACTGACAGGAGAGGGCTCTGTGAGCATCAGGCTCGGAAGTCATGAGGGAAATAAAGAGTTGTGCCAGAGCTGAGATTCTCACACTAGGGTTGGGGGTCAGTAGTGGGAACAGATGCTCTCTGACCTATGGCCAGGCGTCCATGGCTTCTGGCCTTTTCAGTCAGAGACACCCCCAACATACCTCATGTCTATGATGCAGACTCACAAATGACCCCCAACCCCTTACATTTTTGCTTTTATTACTTAAAACTGCAGGCTGCACCTTGATGAAGGCTACCCCTTGGATGCCTGTCTATGATTATGTAGTTGTGCTCTTAAGTAGGGGCAAAACATCTTTGATTTTGTTCACAGAAAATATGGTGTATACATCATAGTATTGTTGTTGGGTTTTCTCCTCTTCCTCTTCCTCCTCCTCCTCCTCCTCCTCTTCCTCCTCCTTCTCCTTCTTCTCTTTCTGTGACAGTTTAAGTGACTTTATAAAAGAACAATTGTATGATCTTCAGATTTGATGGTTCATAAACGTTCACTGACACCTTCTCACTTAAGGCATGTTGAACTTTAAAAAGGCCCCTTACAAAGTCTCTAAATGGCGACATGCACATGCAGGTAAATATGACATCCCTGAGGCAGGCTGATGAGATAAGAATGTTTACCTCAGACACTGCTTCTGCCAAGAGCTTCTCTAAGCATCTCTGTCCAGAGCCTGTGCTAATTCATTACAATAAATCCTTTGGACCCAGCAATCTCCTCCGCTGCTCTGCAAATCTCATGGATGGGCTCCTGGGCTCCCTGCTGGATGGAACAGGCTTTGTCTTTGTAACAAGGAAAATCATAGCGTAAGTTTCCCTGTGTACACAGGAATTTCCATAATGACCATTATCAGGGTGGATAATGTCTTTCTAATTTTCTGTTTATTTCCTCATTCCTCCCGCCTTGCCACCCAGCTTTTGCAGATTTTTTATTCAGCAAAGGTGAGCCATAACTACCCCTTACTTTTTGCTCCATGGCCCACTGATCCCCACCAACAACCCAAAAGTAAGTAACAAGCTGGGAGATGGATGCCAACTTATGACTGTCCAGGAAGTAAAAATACACATTCTGTCTGAGCAGGGTCCCATCACCACACACTAGGACATGTGCCGAGTGACTCTCAGACTAAAAGAAGCATCAAAGTTCCTGCAACTCTACCTACACGAAACTCACCACTGCTGGTCTCCGCTGAGAGGGGACGCTTGCTTTAGCTTCACCTTAGGAGACTGGGCATTCCTATCACTCAGCAAGCCAGAGCACGAGAGAGCACCTGAGATTTGAGTTGTTTAGAGCAGCAGCTCTTTAGCTGTCCTCCTGTCCCAGCTGCCCTGACATGAGGACTCTCCTGCCACATATAGGGCCCTGTGGAGCACAAGTGTGAGGATTATGCATTTAATGTTGTGCTTGCCATGTGGTAGGTGTGAAACACAGCCGTTTTCTTGCCATTTATTGGGAGATGACAGCTTCATGCTGCTGGCTATAACCATGGCCTGAATGGGGCATTAGGATTGTGAAATGAGAGCCTTTGTTCTTGGGAGTTCTTTGTAATGATACTGGGTAGGTGGATAGCCCTAAACATTTTGCTAAAGTACCAAGAGCAAAGCTTGTAGGCCTCATTTCTAAAGGGAATGCCTGCCTTCCCTGGCTCCTGCACACTGAGGCTCATTTGCCTAGAGTTACCTAAATGTATAACCAGACAATTGATAGTATCTGAGTGTCCTAGAACCCAGCTCCAAGGATCTCTTCCTGGGTCAGTTAGAATGAAGGGCAGTATGTCATCAGTCTCTCATGTAGTGTGAAACCTACCACCTAACAGTGGATGCTGAGCCATCATCCCCTCTGCCGCCCTCCTCTCCTGGCTATATTGGTACCTTCCCTGTCCCTCAGAGGGAGCCTGTTATCCACACTTGGTCCTCCTCCCCAGGACTGCTTGTACAGTCAGCTGTATGAGAAAGCAGTGGGGAGAACATTAATGCAGCCTGGTGCTGAGTGAGGGTACTAAGTGCTGTATCTAAACACAGCTCCCAGGACTGTGGGTCATCCAGGGTGCGACAAAGGACAGGAAGAGGGATTCTGTGTTCTGAGGTCCAGAGGCCGGCTTGTATTACTGTACTCTTTGCTATAACCAAGTAACCTGACAAGAAGCAGCTCAGTGGAGGAAGGGTTATTTTGGTGTTCAGCCTAACAATCGAATCCATCAGGCAGGGAAGCCAGTGTGAAGGGAGCACCTTTCCCCTGGGAGCAAGAGTGCTGGCCTTCAGATGGCTTTCTCTTTTCCTCTTTCAATTGAGTATGTACCTCCCATCAGAGGGTGGTACTGCCCACTTGCACCTTGGACAAACCCCACTAGATGCATTCTTACACCCAGAGGTGTGCCTCTGAAATGATTCCACAGCCAGTCAAGATGACAGGAAAGTTAACAGTCACATTTCCTGAAGCCACACTGGTAGTTTCCAATGTCCAAAATTCTTTCAGCCATACTCTGATTCTCTGGTGATGCAGTTCCTGCATGTTCTTCTCCTCCTGTATCTCATCTTCCTATAGGATTCAGTTCCTGAAATCACCAGGTTACCACTGTGGTGGTTTGAAGCAGTAAGAAACTGCTACCATGTTCCTCTACCCATAGTCTCTGCACACAATAACACAGTAACTGAAGGCCTCTCCCTCTCTCTGACTTGTCTGGAAGAGCTTCCGGTCCCATAGTGAGCCTCATTCCCCGTGTGGTACTCATTCAAGCTTTCAGTCTCAACAATGCTGTGACATCCGTATTAATACCTCCCTGGTCTCTCCTCACCTCAGCAACACACAGAGGGAGTATCAAAGCCTAGCTGAGACTGCTTGGATCTACTTCAGAGGCCTGCAAACTGAGAGTACATAGTTTACACTTGGCAGTACCCTTGGAATCCCTTGCAACATGAGTGTGGCTTTCTTCCAATAAAACTTTATTTGAAAACCTAAGTAATTGATCTGAAGAACCTGGTTTTTTTCTTTTTTTTCTATTTATGGCAAATGATAACACTGTCTTCCTTACAGTGGCCATGTACACAGGCCCTCTGCATTTTAAGTAACTAGTAAACAAAGTCACTTGGAGACCAACTTGTAACAAGTGTTGCTCTGTGGAATACTGGGAAGATGGTGCTGGAAGGCTTAGTATTTAATGAGTCCCGTGCACTGAGGGGGCCTGGGGCTGGGGTCTGTAAATCTCACTCCTCCCAGGTCGTTTCCTCACAGGGCTGCCTTTGTCTTGCAGAGCCTTCTTTATCTTCACAGCAACTCTGAACCTGAGAATGAGTACAGGGTCGCATGTGGCTTATCAGTATGAATTTGTGTGTGTTTGTGTGTGTGTACACATGTGTTTGAGGTACATGTGAATATGCATGTGGAGCCCACAGGCGTAGGTTGTCTTCCTCAGTTGCTCTCCATCTGATTTTTGAGATAAGATCAATCACTGAACATAGAGCTTACAATTTAGCCAGACTAATTAGGAAGTGAGCCCCAGGGATCCTCCTATCACCAACACCCCCAGCATTGGGGTGGCATACATGCAGCATTAGAATGACATGCATGCAGCATTGGGGTGGCATACATGCAGCATTGGGATACCATACATGCAGCACTGTGATTGCATACATGCAGCATTGGGAAGATGATGCCATTCATGCAGCATTGGGACTATATACATGCAGCATTGGGATAGCATACACAATTCACTGTCACCTTTTAAGGGAGTGCTGGGATCAAACTCAGTTCCTTATACTTACACAGAGAATACCTTATCTTCAGAGACATCTCTCTGGATCTCTCTGGTCCAGGTCTTACTTCTATTAGATCCTCAGAATTTAGTCACATGCTAATTAATGTAAGGAAGGTTATGAGTAGGTCTGTGTGTTCAGGGACAGAGTCAGACGAGCAGATGGTGCAATGTGGGACCTGCAGGGGACATCCAGTTGCAGCATGTCTCTACTTTCCCAGGAGCAACCAGTCAGTGTGATGTCATGCAGCAGGGACATGGGCAGCCTGGATTCAGGTCACATTCAAAACCCAGATCTGTGTAACTTTGTCAAATTTCATGGGCTTCAGGCTTTGGGTTCCCTGTTTATAGCCTGAGGGTAAGAACAGATTTCTGGCTGTTGTGAGGGTAGACAGTAAATCGAGGCAGATGCTAAAAACAGAGCTAAGCTAAGAGTCAGTTCCACCTTCTGCTCTTCCCTCCATGGTGCTGGGGCACCTGGCCCCCACTGAGTAGCACATTCCATCAGCAGTGCTGTGGTTACACAGAACAACAAATGCTCTGAGCTATCCCGTAGACCATGCACTCAAAGCAGGAGCTACTCTTGAATTTGAAATTTGCCACAGGAGTTCAGCTTTATACCCTCAAAGTGAGATAGTAGGGTACTCCATCCCATGACAGAGCTTCCACCCCAAACCAGCTGATGCTGTGTCAGGACTGACAGCTCCTGGTGGCTCACAGATCAGTCACAAGTATCTCTACATGAGGAGACCCCAGCACATCCCCCAAGGGGTGTCCAGAAGAAACTAATCTTGACATGCTGTCACCCTTTTGCCTCATGTCACTCACCCACAACTCAGTGTGCCCGAATTTGCTACAACCTCAAAGTCTGAGTTGTGTTTTCTTCTCCTGCTCTTTCTCCCTGGTTCTCCTCCGCTCTATGAGGTGAACAAGGGTCCACACCAAGCAGATCCAAATGCAGGCAACAGGGGACATGCGTGGGTTACTGCCTCCTCTCTATGATGTGATAATGAAACGTGACACCTCTGTTGAGATGTCACAGACAAGTGACTCCCTCCCATAGTTGCCACTAGCCTGGCTCTAAGCCTGGAGAGTCTGAGCCCAGGGCCTTGCATTTAGCAAAACATGGAATGAGTTGGTAAGAAATCAAGCTTCCAAACTAGAGATTCTGACTCAGGAGCTTTTCCCTCATCTTCCCAGGAGCTGGACATTTAAATCACACAGATTTCAAATAAAATGTAAGCTCAAGAAAATGTTAAGCTTCACTAATACATCGAGCCCAATTTTGTCTCTCCTGTTCCTCCGGAAGCTCCTGTATGAAATGATGTCTCAGTGCTTATTCCATGATAGGTGGCAACAGATAAAAGCATTAAGTAGGTCCCCACAGTACACACTTGCCTCTTAAACCTGAATGTCAACACACATTAATGTGTGGAATCACACACATTGTCGAATCTATAATTTGTTTAGGCACACTATTTTATAGACTTTGGCTAAGGAAATAGCACCAGTTAAACTTGGACACATTAAAGAAAGGCAGCAGGCAGTTTTCGAATAGGAGAGGAAGGGAGAACGAGACCAGATACCCACCCTGTAGGAAGGAAGGGGCAGCTCACATTCCTGGCTGGAAACACTCTGATTTCATCTTGAGCTATTTTTCATTCTGCTCTAAATAGATGCTGATAAAAACCCCAGTACCCAAATACAATCCCCAGCACAGAGAGCTGGCTGGATAAATATGCAAGTGCTTCAAAAATAGCTGACAGATGGCCTGTGCTTGGAAACAAATGCTTCCATGAAAGTAGCAACCAGGAGTTCTCTCGTGGCCCCTGAGTTCTGGGGGTAAAGGAAGCCCAGAAGTACCTTCTCCAATGACAGCGGCTCTCTGGAGGGCGGCTACCTAAATTGCTCAGTAAGGCCATGCACAGAGCAGTCTAAAGTGCCTCTTCTTGAAGCACACCACACTCAGTCTTGGCCCTTCCCCCTGCCACTGTAAACTATTGATTATCTCAGCTCACTTCTCCCATACTCTGCCTTTCCAGCTAGAGTGCAGAATTGAGCAATCATCTGAAGAGCGGGCAGAGCAGAAGTGGCCATGTTCAATATTGGAACCAGAGAAAGCAAGCACTGCATTTGTTCACAAGAAGGAGTAGCTTTCCTCCCGAATGTCCCACAATGCATTGCACCAGTGTACACTCCCTTCATGGTTTAAAAAAGTAGAAAGTTTTATTTTCAAAGTGATTGTAGGTCAGAAATGATATGGTACAGGAATATATGACCAGTGTCCATTTTTATTTGTGGGGAAGAGACTTGCCCTATCACTCAATCTGACTTCTAATTGTATTTTGATTTTGCAACCTTACACATTAAAACAGTACTGAGCAATTTCACTGCCTGTTTGAAATGGCGTGATTTAGGAGTACACTTCCTCAAAGACCAAAAGACTGGGAAGGTCCAGGTTTGACGAGGTCAAGTTTGCAAGGTTGTGAGGCTCCCACTTTGTACCTGTGTGTAGGAACAATTTTCAACTGAGTGGAAACTTGGCTGTGGAGCCTGTGAACTTTGAACTCCCTGAAGACAGAAATCTCACTGCCTAATGTGTACCTTCGACCCCCATAACTCATGCTGCTGGTGGTTAGCTCAGGGAGAGGACTGTCAGAGCTACTGCTGGGTTCCTGGACCAACAGACACTTGGAAATGGCCTTCTCCACAGTCCTCAGGATGATAAAGGTCACCAGGTCTTTAGAAGGCATTAATTAGTAGTATCATCCAGGTGGTTATGTGTTCATATGATAGCATTATGTCATCAACTGAAGCTACCCTAGAGAGACCTACAAGGGGAGAGTTGGTGAGAGGTGACATCAGCAGAACCCTCATTCGTGGCTGGAGGAAATATAAATCAAACAAAACCAGTTGGCTTTGTTCTTTAAAGTCAAATATGATAGTGTAACACAATACTACTCCTAGTTACATATACAGAAGAAATGAATAGCTAGATATACCAATACGCATGCATGCAGGCACGCACACACTGTGAGATGTCAAATATTGTGATGCAAACAGCAGTGGGAAAGAGCCAACTTTATAAATATGATGCATCGTAGTGAACGCACAAGTTCAGAAAGGGGGATAAACATTCTCTGGGACTCTGGGATTGCATTTGCATGAAGATTAAAAAGCAAAACAAATCCCTGTGATGGAGCTGAGAATGGCTGTTACCCTGAGAAAGAGAATCTTGCCTTCAAAGAGACACCTAGTAGCCTTGTGGGAAGCTCTACACAGTCAACCTCAGCTACGTGGGGCTCACACCACAGCTGCAAAGAAGAGGCCAAATGGAAGGCTCAGAAAGGGCCAGTGGAGCCATTCCTCCTTGTCCAGTAAGACATTAGCTGTCTCTGAAGAACATGTTGTCATCTCTCTAGAGCTTCTTCCTTTAAATCGTTTCTTCAGGTGTTGTTTATGGCTGGGGTGGAACCCAGAGCCATTCATGTGCAAAGCATGTGCCCCCCCTCTTCTCCCTGTTCTTTTGAGTCCAAGTCTCACTAGGTAGCATAGACTAATACCTAACTCACTGCTTAGACTGCCCTTGAACTTCCAATCCTCTGCCTCAGCCTCCCAGGCACAGGGATTATGGGTGGGGGCACCACACCCTGCTCAGGAGGAGTTTTCTTCTTCCTGTCTTGTGTCCTCATCTGTGATTTAAATCCCGTTCCACTTGCAGTTTTGAATGCTTCAGGTGTGGACCATGCTATAGTCCTTGATTTGTTCTGTAAATTCACTGAGTGCAGGTACGGATGGAAGCCAGAACAAAGGCTTGGATCTCTTGGGAGCTGGACTTACAGGTGGTTGTGAGACATCCAACATAGGTTTTAGAACAAACTCAAATCCTGTACAAGAATGGTGCATGATCTTAACCCCATGCCACCCCTCCAACCCCTGTATAAACTCTTTGTATATTACTTTTTGTATACATTGCTCAGTAATATTCCACTTAATATCTTTGTGTTTTTCACTTTAATTGATACTTGGGGGTGTTTTCCATTTGGATTTATCATGAATAAAGTTGCCATAAACATCTCTACACCTGATATATTTTGGGGGGAGTGGGTATAGGTACTTATTTCTTGTATGCCTACCCAAGAGTAGAGTTACTAAGCCATAGGAGAGACATGTTAATTTGAATAATAAGTGATCTTCTAGACTGTATATAGTGTCATTTCCACTTTGCATCTCACCAATAGAGTGAGAATTTCGTTTGTCTTCTGATCTCCTCCAGACGTGCACCATGGCACCCATACAGATACACCATGCACACACATATATACATAAAAAAGGAAGAAAGACAGGAAGGAAGAAAAAGAAGAGGTTTGTCTAGCCCGCAGTCCTTTAGGTCAGGTCATGGAGCTCAGGTGTGGTAAAGACTTTGTGACAGCTGGCATTGCATCATCATGGTAACATTTACAGTAGGGATCAACCATGGCAAGACCTGGAGCCAGAAGAAGGGGCCAGACGTGCTATTATAACAACTGTGTTATAAAATATGAAGAAGACTCATAAGAGCTATCTCAGATCTCCCGAGTAACCACTGTAAAGCCTGGCATTTCCTGTGTTGCCCCCTTGACTCTCAATACATGGGCCCTTGGGATGCATCTAAACCATGTGTTATCTATAGTATTGTTTACACTGACCTCACTGTTGCTCACCAGGAGCAGTGGCTTCAGTAGGCTAACCTACTGACCCACCCAGTTTCAGCAATAAAGCATCACTGGGACACCACCATGAGTATTCCTTTCTGTATTGTCTACTGGTGTTTCCCTTCTGTGAGGTGAGACTTGAGGATTTGTGATAAAGCTGTTAGTCTGCAGAAAACTCTAAAGCGTTTGCTATTTGGCTCTTTGTAAAAGAAGTTTGCCAACTCCCGGCCCACTCAATTCACTCTCCTTAGTGTTTTGTTTTGTTTTTAATTTAAACCCTGGCTATGAGAATTTGGTTCTATGCCAGATGAGTGTACAGCTCACTACTGAAGCTGTCTTCTCTGCCTGGTTCATACATAGTAACACTGGCTTCCGTGTCTTCATGTGTGCTAACTCAACAGGGACCTTATGATTTCAACTTTGGACTAGACATTTTAAACATCATTTTCTCCCAGCCCTACTCCAGTGATTTTAGATTCAGGAAAAACAAGGAATTTGTTCTGTGTGAAACATAGCTCGCTCTAGCATCGTGTTGCTTTTTAACATAGATGAGAGTATAGGCTTTGGAGTGTTAGGTCTTTTGCAGACCAAAATAAGAGTAGCTTTGACTAAGTGAGCTTGATCGTCTTTTTTTGAATTAAAAATAGATTCTTTTCTCACATCGGATATCCTGATTATGGTTTCCCTTCCCTCTGCTCCTCCCAGCCCCCCCACACACATTGCTCCCCATCCGGATCCACCCTTTCTGTCTCTCACTAGAAAACAAACAAACTTATAAGGGGTAAAAATAAAATATAAAAAGACAAAACAAAACTAACATATCATAATAACATAAAACAAGCAAACAGCAGGAAAAGAGCCCAAGAACAGGCACAAAAAACAGATCCCCATTAGGACACATGCTCAGGAATCACATTAAAACACTGAGCTGGAAGCCATAATGTATGTGCAAAGGACCAGCAGGGCAAAAATAGAAAAGAAAAATATGTGTATTATACAACTATATAATAATATGTTATCATTAATATATAAATAACATATTATATATAACAAGATAAATAATAACATTAAAACAAAAAGGGAAATCCCTGACATGCCATTGTGAGACAAGGAACTTCCAAAGATGCCCTTGAATCCATTCCTGCTGGCGATCTACTTCTGGGCATGCAGCCCACCCTTAAGAGTAGTTTGCTTCCCCAGTGAGACTCCCTTGGAGAAAACTAAAATTCATTGGCAAGTGGTTATCAATTGGAGATTGCTTCTGGGTTAGGGATGGGGACATGTGTCCACTTCTTTTAATCTAGGACCCCATCTGGTGCAGACCGGTGCAGGCTCTGTGCCTGCCGCCTCAGACTCTGTGACTTCATGTGAGCTTTGATCATGTTGATTTAGAGGGCCTGTTTTCTTGGTGTCCTTCATCTCCTCTGGCTTTTGCATTCTTTCCATGGAGTTCCCTGAGCCCTCAGGGAAAGAATTGGATGGAGACATTCCATTTAGGGTTGGTTGTTCCAAGGTCTCTCATTCTCTGCATATTGTATGACTGTGGGTCTATGTATTTCTTCCCATCTGCTGCAGGAGAAAGCTTCTCTGATGATGGCTGAACAAGGCACTGACTTATGAATATAGCAGAATATCATTAGGAATCATTTTATTACCATAATTTTAAAACCAGTAGTGTTTGGGTTTTCTCCTAGGTCTGTGAGCTATCTAGTCTCAAGTTCTTGGTCACCCAAGCAGTGTTGATATGGGTTCTATCTCGTGGAGTGAGCCTTAAGTCAAATAACATATTGGTTGTTTACTCCACAAGCTTTGTGCCACCATTGTCCTAGCATATCCTATAGGCAGGGCAGCATTGTAGATCAGAGGTTTTGTAGCTGGATTGGTGCTTACATTTCTTTTCTCCTTTTGTAGTGTGCAAAGTACCTTCCTACCAAAGACTCTGGCACGTGGGGATGAAGGCTCTGAATAGGCACCATCTCAGTTTCTCCATGTGCAATAATGGGGCCTTGCCGTCAGTTTGTGGAGAGCAACCTACAGTCTTGGCAACAGCCTGTATTGTTAGAAATGGGTTCTGGGAATAGATCAGTGGAAGACCACTTGCCTAGCATGCTCAAGGCCCAAGGTAGGGGGAGATGGGTGCAAATGAGAGGAGGTTGGCTCTGAAACAATTCTAGAAGAGAGAGAAAAGAGAACTCCCGTAGGCAGAAGTCTGTATAGTTAGACGGGTAGGCCTCAGGATGACCCTTTGGCTCGTCTTACTCCGATGGCTACTTATACCTGAACATCATATACAGGCCTCCAATTACCCATCCCCATTTCCTTTAACAAATGACATGAAGCTATTTGGAGCAAGTCTCCTGAAGCCAAACCGCGTGGCTCCTGGGACTGTTTAAAGATGAGCCCTTTGTGGCCACAGACTCCCTATTGTCACCCTTACTACACAGATACTCATCCTCCCTCTTCCATGACCAGGAGCATCTGTGGGAACTTAGCAGCAGAACCATCAAGAACCACAAACGGGCATTAAACTTAAAATGCCTTAGAAGCAGAAGAAGCGCCTGAATTCTGTCAGTGCCGAGGCTGCCGAGAAAGCATCTTCCTGATGTCTGTCTGGCAAGGAGGACGGAATGTGGCTCTTCTAAAGTGCAAGCACTGGGCTGCCTCACCTGAGCAGTGCAGAATTCTTGTCCTGAGCACTCAGGGCAGAAGTGTTGCTCACAGGGGATGAGCCCTGTGATTCCTCCTCTTCCAGGAACTGTCCCTGTCTTGTCACTTTCAAACTCATTTAAAGACTCAGCCAGCAGGGCAGTGGTGGCGCACGCCTTTAATCCCAGCACTTGGGAGGCAGAGGCAGGTGGATTTCTGAGTTCGAGGCCATCCTGGTCTACAGAGTGAGTTCCAGGACAGCCAGGGCTACACAGAGAAACCCTGTCTCGAAAAACCAAAAAAAAAAAAAAAAAAAAAAGACCCAGCCAGCTGTCTTAGAGTTCTCTCCCAGATAAGAGTCCATGAAACTAGAGGGTGCACCAAACGTCAGCTCCTGTCCAAACTTACTAGCCCAAGCGACTCTACAGTTCATGGCAAGCCAGTATGTGAGCTCTGCTCCTGCAAATAGCTGCCTCTTTGCTATCCCTGCTGCTCTGACAGGTCCAAGGATGGATGGGTGAAATATGAACTGAGATTCACCGAGCTTTGGCTCTGCAGAGCAGCAGGTTGTTAATGAATAGAAGAGATCTGTGCACCGGCATGGATATACCCACATATGTCTAGTGTGTTAACAAGCATTTCGCTCAAAGTTCAGAGTGTGACACTCGGGGCTTTGCTGTGCCTGTACCTAGGAGTGTGTACCAGAACAAACATCTAACAAGAGACAAACTAAAGACAGAGAGTTCATTTTGGCTCACGGTTTGGATATAATACATCGTGGAGGGAAGGCATCCATAGGAACTAGAGGCAGCTGGTCAAGAAGCACCGAGAGATCGGATGCTGCTTCTCAGTTTGCTTCCTCCTTTTTATTCAGGCTTGGACTCCAGCATATGGGAAGGTCCCACCCTCATTTAGGATAAGACCTCCTGCTTAGTTACACCCTGCTGGAAACATCCTTAGAGACAAGCCCAGAGGTATGTTTCCGTGATTCTAATCCCATTAACCATGAAGATCAATCATCATCTGGGGCGCCCATTGGTGGTCACATTACCACATCGCCATGGCACATGTGAACACCGAGGTTGCTGGCCCTGTGCCTGGGAGATCCCCTCCAGACATTGCAATCTCTGATGAGAAAATAACATCTTTCTTTGGAGTCTGTAAAAGCTCCTCATAGGAAATTGCATTTTCTTCTCAGATATAATTACAGTGAAACCTTACTCATATACAAACTTCTCTCTTGGGATCTTAGGGGACCTCTTTTCCTGGGGTATCTGATTCCTCCACACCTGTGCTCACCTTGATGAATGGTAATATCTGGCTGATCCCAGGCATTGGGTAAGGAACTGATAAACAGCTGATCAGAATTCAGTGTGAAGAGCCCACAGTTTTATAGCACCTTCTAGAAACTCCTATGGTCAACAGGGTTTCTGTTTTACACACAGAAAAGTTCGAGTTTGTTGCAACTTTCCTCAGAAAACCAGTATTCAACATACGGTGGAATCAGAATCTGCATGGACCTAAAGTGTTGAGAATGTTACTGATTCCCAGTAAGAGCTGCCAGGGATAGCCAAGAAAGTGATTCGCTTTCAGTCTCTGTTTCTATTTGATGTTCAAGTGAATAAAATCTCTACAAATAGATTTTTGAGTTTTAAACCCAGAGTTTCATGGTGGTGCAGGGTGAGCTTTATCATAGTCGGGTCTCTTCATGGCAGAAGCTGCTGCCTGTTGCCAGTCTGGTAGGGAAGGCTGAAATTCCTCTCTAATCAGTCTGGAATACAGGATCTAAAGTGGCTTGGTCAGTGCCACCATCTTCCCATGTTTATGTCATAAATACAGCCTGAGCATGCTGAGTCCAGGGGGGAGGGGCCTCTCCATTACCAGAACCCAGCTCTTCAGGGAGCATTTTCACCAACTGAGCTACAAAATGAACAATCGGGAACCTCCAGTAGAGCTCCAGGAAGCCCTCCAGAAGGCATCAGGAACTTTCTGGACATGATGGTAAAGCGCCATCGTGCTTAGTTCTCTGTGAGGAGGGAGAATCAGAGTCTCAGAATCCAGAGAGGCCACAAGCGGAAAGCCTGAGCCGTGAGCATGGTGGCCCTGTGTCCTCACAGACCTACTAATAGTGGCACGAGGTTTTGACTATTTGTTTTGCTTATTTGTCTGTTTTTAAATGGGCCATTTTTAGCAAGCGGAGAAGGAAATTTCCCCTTCCTTTATAAATCACAATTTGAAAACTGCCTCTCCAGCATCCTAGCACTATGACCCGGCAATGCCCAGGGCTGGCTAGTGTTGTGTCTGTGGCACTGCTTTGCTGCCCTGTCCTCAGTAGGAAGTCTGTTGCTTTGTAAGTAGGAGGAGCATTGTTTAAAATGTGAGGGGAAGTCTCAATGTATTCAAGCTGCATCTCCCTGACACACTGGGTGGGTGATACAAACATACTTCCAGAGAGTTTGGGTGCTGGCCATTGGGGAAAGTTCCAATGCGCTTGGAGAAATGTGTGGCTGAGTTGTGGTGACCTACTTCTGTTAGTACAGCACCTAGTAATGTTCACTTTAACTATCTAAAAAATCACACTGAGGACACAGGCGCTTTCAAAGTGTAGGTCAGGGTGCTGGCCAGAAAAATACAATCTAAAAGATGATTTGATCAGGACCTTTCTTTTTCAAAACAAAAGATTAAGTCACATTTGTGTGTGTGTGTGTGTGTGTGTGTGTGTGTGTGTGTGTGTGTGTGGTGTGTGTGTGTGTGTGTGTGTGTGTGTGTGTGTGTGTGTCAGGGTGGATATGCATGTCGTAGTGCTGGGGCCAGATGTCAGAGGATGCCTGGGCAGCTGGCTCTTCTTCCAGCATGTGGGTCTGATTGATCGCAAGTCCTCAGGCTTAGAAGGGAGTGCTTTTGCCTGCAGAGCCATCTCACCAGCCCAGACCAGGACCTTTCTTCATGAGGAATTACAGTTAGCCTTGAGAAGCCCCATCTCCACCTAGTTAGGAAAGAGATGAGGCGCTGAGGTTACTCTGAACAAGGAGTCCTTTCCCACTTCAAGGGCTCAAAGGCCTGCCCACAGACTACCAAACACAAAAAGTCAGCTCTCTTGTCCAGCATTCTCCTCCTCCTCTCCTGTGTACATCTTAAAAGGGCTTCCTTTTATGCCCCTGGGGGGATAAAATCTGAATCGTACTTTATGTGAACTCTTTTCACTTTTAGTTTATTCTATAACATCATAACATATTCTGAAAAGCTTTTCAGAAAAGTCCATGCCTGAGTGGTGGTAAGTGCATAAGAACAACACAGAGCAGCATACCCAGGCCTTTCCACTGCAGAAAGATCAAGCCCAGGATACCGGGTTGTCTTTCCATAGCACAGGTGAGCCAACACAGAGAATGCAGTGGTGTTCTATGGCTTGTGGGGGACTGGCAGCCTGGAGGGCTGGCTCCTCTCCACTCTGTATGAAGCTGATTATGGGAGGAGAGAAAAGGATTATGTAGGAAGATTGTATTAGTCAGGATTGCTATTGCTGTGATGAGACACCACGACCAAAACAACTAGAGAGGAAAAGGTTCATTTCACTCACAGTTCTAGGTAGCAGCTCATCATTAAAAACAGTGAGGGTAAGAACTCAAGCAGAGTGGGATCCTGGAGGGAGGAGCTGATGCAGGGGCCATAGAGGAGTGCTTCTTACTGGCATGCTCACCATGGCTTGCCCAGCCTGCTTTTATATAGATCATCAGTCCAAAGAAGGTACCACCCCCATGGACTGGGCCTTCCCTATCAACACTAATTAAGAAAAAATGCCTTACAGGCTTGTGTGCATCACTGATGTACGGAGGCAATTTCTTAACTGAGATTCCCTTCTCTCTGATGACTTTAGCTTATGCCAAGTTGGCATAAATCTATCCTGCACGAAGATGTTACCAGACTTGCATCTGTTGTCCTCAGTAACAAGCTCCCAGACATGAAAGAATTTACTTCTTCCTCCCCTGTTCCAGAGTACAGAAATGTATACTGTCTTCCTCAAGCCCTCAGGACCCAGCCTTCCACACTCACACATTTGATGAATTTTTACCAGCAACCAGTCAGGATCTGTTGTGGGAGCTCTATCTGAAATGCTGTTTCTGCTGGGAGTGAACATAGAATGAAGAATCTCTGATCTTGAAACTCAAGGCAGTAAAGACGGTGGGCAGACAATAGCAGTAGGCAGTCTGGTACCATCATTGCTGTACAATACAGCTGTCAGGGAGGATACAGGGAAACAGAGTAGACCATTAGAGATCAGTGTAAAGGCAGTCGCAAAAGGGTGTCTGCAAAGGTGGACCTTGAAACATGGGTGAACCAGAAGGCATTAGAGCAGTGGTTCTTATCCTGTGGGTGGTGACCCCTTTGGGGATCAAGGACCCTTTCACAAGGGTCGAATATCAGATATTCTGCATATCACATATTTACATTATGATTAATAATAGTAGCAAAATTACAGTTGTGAAGTAGCAACAAAAATGGTTTTATGGTTGGGGTCACCACATCATGAGGAACAGCATTAAAGGGTCTCAGCATGAGGAAGGTGGAGAAGCGCTGTGCTAGAGGATGCGTTCCAGGCAGAGTGGTGCAGAGCAAGCTCTGTGCTGTGTGCTAGGCACAGCAGCAACGGCGTCACACACAATCTGGCCCCATGTCCGTGGTGTGTTCGTTCTAAAGGGAAGATGGCCTAAACCAGAGAACCTCAGACTACGTCTGTAGCTACAAGCCAGGTTATTCCCATCCCCCACATGCTGGCTCACAACCACCAGTAACTACAGTTACAGGGGATCTGACACTCTCTTCTGGTCTCTGTGGGTGCCACACACAGGCAAAACATCCATGCACATAAAATAGTTTAAACTAGGTTATGGCAGAGAATAGGGAAAGGATTTGGGATTGGCTGGTGGAGAAAGGAGGAAGAAGCACGTGACCCAGCATGTGGAAGGACAGAGATGGAGCAGCCAGAAGAGCGGCTGGGTTGGGAGTGAGTCTGGACTCTCCCTGGAGCCCAGATGAAATCAATTCTAGAGCTCTTTGAATAGAAAAGAGGAAAAGACATGCAGAGGCTGGATGTGGTGCCACCCCTTGACGAGTCTGATTTTATGCTCAGCGTGACATGGATCGTGATGAACTCTGAAAGGAATGACCACATTGGTAGCTAGAGAGTATGATGTGACTCTGGCATACACTGAGGTAGTAGCAGTAAAAATAAAAACGTAGCGTAAACTTGAAAAGGGATGTAAAGGCACATAACTGTGGACTGTATGGATGGGTGGCTGGATGGGCACTGATGGTGTCTCCACCATCTTTCAATGTCTGGTGTCAAGATCACAGGCTTTCCTGGTACCCTGTGTCTCATGTTCACTGTCCCTGGGTCGTGAGAAGAAGTAGAGACTCTGCAAGACCAAGCATTTTCCCCAGGCCATGGCCAGGCTAGCCCTGGGAACTGAGTGCATCTCGTAGAGAGGAAGAAGCTAATCTGTAGTGAAGGCTACCCCTGGCCGTGTATAAACAATCGCCTTACCAACATCGGAGTGCTTGTGAGCCTTCGGGTGCATTTTGACTTGCCAGTCCATGAAACTGGTTGTGCTATGAGGTTTTGCTGTTCTTGTGTTTTGTTTTATCCTTTGAAAGAAGGTCTCACCTTTTAGCCCAGGCCGGCCCCTATTATTTTCCTGCCTCAGCCTCCTGCGAGTTGGGATTACCAGTGTACACTGCCACACATGGCTTCTGTGGTATTTCAAGTGACTACTATTCCTGGGTCTAGCCTTGTTCCTTACAAGGGTGAATTCCAGTGAGACTCTGTGAGGAGGCTTTGTCCTTAAAGGGGTGTCTTGACAAGCCCCGGAGTAGAAGAGACAAGACACTGCCCCTTTCATGGAGCCAACCCTTTTAGAACAAGACCAGTAAAGCTGTGTGTTGAGTTCAACCTCCAAGTGTGAACAAACCTTCCTCACACACAAGCCAGGGCCAGGCTGACTGTGATGTATGTCCAAGGGGATTATGTCGTCCATGAGAAATTTTGTCTAAAGCCTTACAGGCATGGAGGAATAGGCACAGAGAACAGCTGTGGTGCCCTGTGACTTAAGACACACTGTTTTGTTCGTCTTGGTAAGTAGATGTTCCAGGCATTCATTCCTCTAGCAAAACTGAATGTGAATGGATGAAAATTAACAGTAGGCCATTATCTTTTCTCCTACAGACCTTAAGAGAAACAAACCTCAGGAGAAATGCTTCCCTCCAATTCCTAGATGTTCTCCCTCACCCCATTCCCATACTCACCCCCCCCCCTCCCGCTCAGCCTCTTTAGCTATAAGCTAAGAGGTGCTGTTTTTATTCAGCAGTGGGGACTTCACAAAAAGCCAGGCAGGAGGCCTTGACAAGGTGCTCTGTTGGCGGTGCCAGAAGCCTGGGTACATGCTTGCCAAACACTGATGTTTGACTAATTGGTGATGTCTGGGGAGCTGGCACAGGGAAAGGAGAATGTCTGTGGGCATTCAGAAAGGAGGCCAAGAGCCTAGTGCTGAGGTCTCCGAGAAGAGCCTGCCCAATGCCAAAAACATGAAAATTTGGGCAAATAAATGGACATTTTTAAACTATCAGTTATTATACCCCCAAAGGACATCAGGCCCAGATTCCCAAAGGACAACAGGGTTGAACTGCTAGAGACTCAAGCCAGAGTGTGGATGACTTGGAGCCACAGTTGGCCTGAACCCCTGTTTCAGTCTCTTCCTGGAACCTGTGAGGAAGACTAAGCAAGGCTGAGGACATAGGAGTGTGTTGGAGATAGTGAGGGCCAAGCAGGGAGATGCGAGCAGGCAGGACCTTCCAGCAGCAGCCTATCGACTGAGCTGAGATGTAACTTCCTCCTGATGGTCCTCTTTTAGGTTTGGTTTTCTCTGAAGAAGATGTTTATAGGAAAAAGGGGCCGTGGGGTTTAGTATACCACCCCCATTCCAGCTTCTTCTGGGCTCTTCACAGTGGGTACCGTGTGACCAGCCAGCCTACACTTCTGTCATACCTTCTCCACCATGATGGGCTGCTGCCACCCCCAAAAATGTATGCCATAATAGATCTCTGCTACCTCACATTTCTTCTTTCTGGGATAACTAATACTAACTAATGGGGAGGGGGGCGGGAAACTTTGTAACTAATACGGAGAGGGGTGCTCCCATCCTGCCAGTGACTACCAGATAGTATCCACTCAGGCCGAGCCTCAACGTGAGCTCCTTCCCCTTGCAGAAAGGATCTGGGTCAGTGTCCAAAGCACTCGCCTACCATGTAGAAGGTTAGGAGGCGGTGGGGCTTAAAGGGGAGAATTTTATTTCTGGGCATTTACGTGTTGCATTCTACACAATCAGCCTGTGTGTCCATTGCAGAGGTGGGCTGGCCACAATTTTAAAGTCACAGTTTCTCAAACAGAAACAGGCCACCATGCAGGGGAAACTTCTTGCAAGTCTGATCCAATCTTCAAGCTGAACTTTGCTTGACATCTCAGATCCCCTCTTTGTGAGGCAGGTTTTTCAGAAGAAAACATTGCAGAAAAACACTGTCCCTTTAAAGTGGCCCTTGGGATAATTCGATGAGCAATATCATCGAATTATCATTATCTTAATCAATGTCTTATCATTGTCACTGATCAGAGGGTGAATTGATACAAAGTGTGGCAGAATTTACAAGTGTTACCTGACAAGGTGTGTGCAGTGACTCTGGGGAAAGGTGTGTCCTAGGCGTTTATGTGTGGGTGTGTTGTGTGGGTGCATGTCTCTAGCCATGCTATACAAAACAGAAGGATAAGCAGAACCTCAGATTTCCACTACAAGGAGGCAGTCTGATGAAGAACATGAGTGAAGCTGAGCTGTCAGCCTCACAGAACTAGCTCACAGAAAGTAAGTGTGTTCACTCTCATAGAGCTCAAACCTATGCCAACCTTCTCTTTGAGTGTAGAAATATGCAAAAAAGGAAACGGAGGAAAAGGTGAGCATGTTTAGATGGGACCACTCCTACAGCAGAGGAGACTGTTAAAATGGCCGCTGGAGCATCAGGGTATGCTGTATAGTGTCTCCTGAGAATGTGGGGCATTAGGAGTGATGTAGCTATTGGCACCTAATGACGGGTACTTCCGCCCTCCTCAGAAGCCATGTACTAAATGCTGAAGAGATGACTTTTCTAAATTATACTGAAATAAAAAGCCCCCCAATAAACAAAAGTGCTTGATGAACTGGCTTTTGTTATATTGTGATCTTTTTGCCTTGTGCTTTATGTTGCTTTATATTTATGTGGGTGTGATATTTAAAGCCCTCTGGGGTTCATAGTTTACCTTGGGCTAAAATCAAGCTGTCTCAGTGGCTACCATCCCCCTTCCTGTCCTACTGTTTGCTTGCCTGTCCTACCCTGGGCCAACCCAAGATGCCAGTGATACTCTCCTTTTCCTGTTGTAGGTGTGACCTGGCTGGTGGTGGAGAAGTCCTGAGAGTGTCACCAACCTCGTGTTCTCTAGAATAGTCTGGTGTGTAGTCAGGACTCAGCAAAGGCTGTGTGGGCTTGTTCACATACACTTGAGACTTGGTGATCTGCTGGAGGAGAGGCGATGGGGGGAAGTGTGTAGGAGTGAAGAGTGTGCATGGCAATGATTATTTCAAACTTGCCACTTCTGCAGTTTGAATGGCTTATTAGATTCCCATCGCTGTGGTAACACATTACCGCAATTTAATGATGTGAACCAATGCAAGCTTATTACCATCAGATTTGGGGATCTGAGGTTGAAAGCAGTTCTTGTGGATCTGAAGTGGCAGCTGGCAGGACTGTGCTCCTTCCAGGAGGCCCTAGGGCAGAGTCCATGTCCTTCTCTGTTTCCAGGTTCTCTGACTTGTAGTGTCTGCCCATCTGTGAAGTCAGCATGACTGGTCCAGTCTTGCCTCCTCTATCACTCAGACTCAAACACTCTTGCCTCCCCCTTCAATTTAAAGGATGTGTGACTACACTGAGCCCACCTGGATGGACCAGGACAACCTTACGTTAGGAGCAGTTAATGAGTAACTTTACCACATCTTCAGCCTCATTCTCCATTTCCAAGTGACATAATGTGGTCACATATTCTAGGGATTAGAATGCGACATCCTGGAGGAGAGGCCATTACTGTCCCTATTGGGGACAGGACTATGATAGGACAGGATTATGATAAAGGACTAATGAAATCATTCATTTGAGTTGAACATGCTGAGACCACATAGCAGACACACTTCCTGTTTCCGGAAGTCGACTCTAGGGCTGGTATGCATAGTTTGAGATTTGTTTCATAAAAGCCCTAGAAATGCTGGTGTGGAAGGAGATGGAGACAGGGCAGTGAAGGCTGACGACACAGAGTGGCTTTTCAGGCTAGGCATGGTGACCATCTCAGCAGTTGAGAGCAAGAGGCAGCAAGACCCTGTCTCAAAAACAAAATAAGTAAACACATAAACCAAAATGTGTGTTTGAAAGATGTCCTGATTTTGTGGGGTTGTTGATGTGATCTTGATAGAAGCTAGTGTATCTGGGAAGAGGGACTCAACTGAGAAAGTAAGACTGGTCTCCAGGCAAACCTGGCAGGCATTTCCTTGATTAATATATTGGAAGGTCCAGCCTACTCCAGGTGACGCTACCCCTAGGCCAGTGTTGTATAATCAGGTGAGCTTACCGGGCAGGGAGACCGAGTCTGTTAACGGTGCTTCTCCTTTGCCTCCTGTCAGTTCCTGCCCTGACCTCCCTGGATGACTACGAGCTGTAAGCTGCAATCAGTCCTTTTCTCCTCGAGTTTCTTTTCATCAAGCCATGCTATTAACAGCACTGGAAACCCTAACCAAGACATAAGGCTGTTAGATTGTACAAGTGGGATAGACAGAATGAGCAGCACTCAAAATCAGTAGAAATCCTAGGTCAGGATTTATTCTCGTTAGTATGCATCTGTAATTAGTCAGGTGCTGTTTTTAGGAGAATTGAATTCCCAGGATCTGTGGAGCACCAGGGCCCCAGAAAAAAGAAAACAGAAAACAGAAAAGTGCCTTGGCAAGGCTGAGGTGAAGAGAGGCCAAGGCTGGGATGGGACAGACAAGTGCCAATAGCAGCGCCTATCTATCGTGACTGGTGGAGTTCAGAGTCTGAATGGGATCCTTGAGCCAGAAAATCCCCCATACTTCCTGAAGGATTCTTCAGAGACTTAGGAATCCCAGCAGAAAAATCCCCCACCCCATGCCAAGCACATGTGCTCCTTTTCCTGTTTTATACAGTGATGGAGTTTGTTTGTTTTATACAGTGATGGAGTTTGTCTGTTTTATACAGTGATGGAGTTTGTCTGTTTTATACAGTGATGGAGTTTGTTTTATACAGTGATGGAGTTTGTCTGTTTTATACAGTGATAGAGTTTGTTTGTTTTATACAGTGATGGAGTTTGTCTGTTTTATACAGTGATGGAGTTTGTTTTATACAGTGATGGAGTTTGTCTGTTTTATACAGTGATAGAGTTTGTTTGTTTTATACAGTGATGGAGTTTGTCTGTTTTATACAGTGATGGAGTTTGTTTTATACAGTGATGGAGTTTGTTTTATACAGTGATGGAGTTTGTTTGTTTTATACAGTGATGGAGTTTGTTTTATACAGTGATGGAGTTTGTTTTATACAGTGATAAAATTTGTTTGTTTTATACAGTGATTGAGTTTGTTTTATATAGTGATAAAGTTTGTTTGATTAAAAGGAAGGAAGTGGAATGCTTTTTTAAAAGACAGACAGACAAACTGACTGAGAGACCGACTTTCTTGAAACTTACTTTCTTGTCCTGGACATTGTTAACGTTGGCTATTAGGTTCTGCCAGGTTGGAATGGTAGCAACAGAGAGTTACTCATTTTTATCTCCCTCGCGATCTTCAAGAGTAAAACCTGGATTTGGTTTTGTTGGAGGAAAAAAATCATGTTCCTATCATAAAAATGTAAAAGCTGCAGTGTTTGGGACCTTGGAACCTTTCAACACAGACATGTAGCCTGGCTACAGGGCACAGACTGTAGCCAGGGCACGAAGAACATGAACTTCTCCGTGTTTTTGAAATGTTTGAGGGGGAGATGATGGTGTGATTCAGCTATTGACATGATTTGTGCTTGCTTGTGTTCGTTTGTCTAAAGACTGTGATGTGGGTGGGCATGCACAGGGAACGGGCTACACAGGGCTCTTCCTGGGCCGTAGATTATAATTTACATCAAGAAGGTCTATACATTCCATAATTATGGTGTGTTATGAATTAGTAGAGTAATATTGAATATCCCTAAACGCTTATTATGGTTTCTCACTTGAAATATGTTCTCAATATGCATTTATTCAGCAATGCTTAAACATGGCAGTCTATAAACACATGCTTTTTAAGTACTGTGGTCACATTTTCTTTCTGCTTAAATATAGCATCAGATATTTTTACCAGCAGATAGGAGGAAGTTAGGTGGAGCTATATAAAAACAAACTATTTTTTATTCTATAACTAGCTATTAGTCCTGATTCAGTATCACTAAAGCAAAAAAGGATGGTACAGGGTCTCGCTGTAGTTTTCTTAGTGGGAATTTCTTTAAATTTTATAGCATTTTGCCTGACGAGTGTGATACAGTGGCTGTGTGTGTTAGACGTCGGCCATGTTCTATGTTACAGTGCCTGATTAGCTTACTGTACTAACACATCTGCTGATATCTGGGAAAGGAGCTGAAGATCTAGCATGGTCAAAATGGCTGGAGCTCCAGAGTGTGTCCTGTGACTCCCTCAGATAAGAATTAGGCTTCATTTTGTCAGGCTGTGACACAAATGTGTGATGACATTCCTCCACAGGAATGAAACTGGGTGTTTTCCAAAACAAGAGTGTTCTCTGAGATATTTAAAGTTGATTTTAAAGTTTCAACTACTTTCTCTCTGGCACACATAAACCTACTTGTGTGCCTATGCTTGTAATTTCAGTGGATGGACATGAGGTGGCAGGCAAGACCAAATTCATTTAAAAGTACATATTTTATGAAGTTACAGTTCCCATCCATGCAGCTAGCAAACCCCAACAATATTAAAGAGTAAAAAGCTATTTCTCTCTATTACATTTTTTTGACTTTGGGGTGTGTGTGTGTGTTTGTAGTTAGGTAGATAGATAGATAGATGATAGTCCATCTACCATGTAGGCCAAGGGTATCAAACTTACGCCATCAGACTTCTCAGCCAGCCCCTTTTCCAGCTGAGCCAACTTCTAACACACTGGCCCTCCAAAGACATGCTAAAATACTCCAGTGACTTCCTCCACGTTTAAATCCAATTTGTTTGTTGCAAAGACCAGGAGTGTATAAACTATCAAGAACTCTATTTTTGTGAATATAGAAAATGTAGTCATAATGAGATTTTATAGGAGTACATACTCTTTTCTTGGATAGATATAGTATAACTTTATACAACAGCTAACTCAGTAAGATCTCTCGTTTCAGGCATGAAATTATGTTTTGCCATCCCTGAAAAAATTTGAGATCCTATAGATAGAATAAACGCATCTCTTTCAGGAAATGCTGGAGTAGAGAAATATTATAACAATACTGAAAGGTTAGCTTGGGGGACCAGACCTGACCCCTGGGAGCTGTGTAGCCTGCACATGTTATACGGAGGTAACATTGTCTGTCATCTTGCATCCTGAGCTTTCTGGCTCCCATCACTGGCACAGCACCTGAATGTGGAGTCTTTAGATTTGTTTGATGGATGGAGCGAGAGGGAATCCATCCCATCAGTCTTCTGACAGAGAAAGTAGATGCTTGATGAACGGTGGATCTGGGCTTGGGTGCTGGTGCTTCTGTTCTGCCCTGTCACTTAAAGACCTCATGAAAGGAAGTGTTGGAAGGAGCAGAAGCTAACCCACAGGTGTCTGCTAGGTGGTGATGATGAATAGAGAGACCCATGTTCTTCTAACCCACAGGAGTCTCCTGGATGTCAATGATGAATGGAGAGACCCATGTTCTTCTAACCCACAGGAGTCTCCTGGATGTCGGTGATGAATAGAGAAACCCATGTTCTTCTTGAGAGCAGGAACACTTCATATAGCCCATGATTAAGTTGGATAATCAAGAGCAGGGTTTAAGAAATGGGAGCTCCTGGGAAAAATTAAATATCTTCTTCTTAGCATCTTAACTCTTTTGAATAAATCTTCAGTTAAAGCTCGCCTGCCTCTCTGATGCTAGCAATGCTGACCAACTGATGCCGACCCACCATAGTGCAGAAGACTTGCCTGAGGTTTCTCAGAGGTCCTCCAGGGAAGTAAAGCCAAGGTCCTATTCATTTGCTCCACAGATTCCAATTTAAGAAATGATTTCCTTTTGTAACCGGAAGAGAGCTAAGATTGACATTTCACTTAAACCTAGTTCAGATTTCTTAAAAATTGTGAGTTCAATTTGTATTTTCTTAACCAAAATGAGAACACTGAGAGACCTTAGAAGACACATATTTTCCATTTGATAACCAAAGACCTTGAGCAAATAGTCAAGAGCGCTTGTGAAATTACAGTAACAGCGATGCCACATATAAAGACAATGGGGCAGGAATCCCCACAGCTTTAGGTACCCACTACCCAGTATACACTAAGTGCTAGATTTCAGTAAGAATTAGCTACTATTGCTGTTATTGGTGGCTTGCCATCCACTTCGCTTGAACCTAAGAAGGATTCAGGGTTCTTCAGCATTTTTGACCTCCTTATGGTGCAAGGAATGGAAGCCAGGACCTCAGGCATATGTGACCCAAGTGGCTCAGTGGTTTTGTTTTATTTGTTTGTTGCTTTGTTTGTTTTTCATGTGAGTAAGTTATGGCAGAGGAAGGCTCTGGCTCCCAAGTCCTGTGGAATGTGTTCTCTTGCTTTCCTCACGTTCCTTCCTGTGTAACATGTCTGGTGTCTCTGGAAGCCCTTCTTGGAACCTTTTCTGTTCTCTGGTAGTGTTCACTAAATACACCTGCTTAGATACACACTGGATTTTCAACAGAGGTGATATTCATTATCAATGAAACTTTATAAAACACATGCAATCACATTTCAAACCTTGCAGTTTCTTGCAGAGTTCTATGCGTTAGGTTTGGGATAACACTCAATGTCTGGTCTTCTCTGAGGAAAGGGACAGACCAGAGCTGGGCTTCCATCATGCCGAATACTGCAAAAGTGCCCTGCTTTCCTGTGTCTCCTGGTGGGATGCCAGGCATCCCCCAGAGGCTCTTTTGCAAGAGGATGCAGAGGTGTTACTCAGAAGCTGAAACTATATTCTGTGTGTTTGCCAAGAGAGCAAATGAGAATGAGAAGGATACGTGTGGGACTTGGGGAGAAACCAAATACAGCAGATTGGATTTACTGCATTAGTGATAGGGAGAGAAGGGAGCACTGTCTGGGTTCATTTTCCCTAAGGACAGGCTGGTTTACAATCCACCTGGCTGTTAGCTGGGCTCGGTGACTCTGGGTTACTCAATCTCTCAGGGCTCTGGGTCAGTCATTCTAGAACCTGTTTTTCTGGTCTTCTGTTTCTTCACCAATGGCTGTGGAAGTGTTCCAAAGTAGAAATCTCTCAATTGAGTCAGGTCACTTGACCAGGGCAACGTCCTACTGGATGGTCTCAGCTGGTGATAAGGAACTCAGCCTAAAACTATCCTCTGTCTCTGCTACTGGGACAATGGCTGTGAGATTCCAGGCAGCTGGCTGCATACCTCAGCATCCTGTGTTCTGGCCTCTCTAGCAGAGGGAGTACAAATCCTTTCTTCATTTGGTTGACGTGAAGGGAAGATGCATCAGCACATAGAAGACAGCAGGACCTAGAGCTGGACTGGAGTTAGCCAAGGGGTAGGAGGATAAGAAGGGGAAAGACCCTGTCCATCCTCACCCGAACCCATCATTCTGCAAGCTTCGCCTCATCTGTTGTTTCACCACTAAAATGTCTTCAGTTAGAAGCCCAAATTGAATCTGCGTGCTCTTCACTGCAGCTCTGTCCACAGCAGTGAAGATGTAGAACCAGCCTCCATTTCAGTCAGTAGACAAGATGTGTGTGTGTGTGTGTGTGTGTGTGTGTGTGTGAGAGAGAGAGAGAGAGAGAGAGAGAGCACATGCAGTAGTTTGATCCAGCCATAAAGAACAAAGTTCTGTCATTTTCAGAAAAACTAATACAACCGGAGAGTGTTGTGTAAAGTGAAATAAAGCCAGACACAGAGAGACAGATGCCGTTTCCCCTGTTATGTGGTCTCTAACTTTTACAGAAATACGTGAAAGCGAAAGAACACGGTTTGGAGGACAAGGATCTGCAAGACAGGAGAAGGAAAGACCACACAGGGTGCAGCGCAGGAGCAAGACTAACGGGGGGGGGGGGGGGGGGGGGGTGAATGTGATTGTGAGTGCGTTGTATACATGTATGTGACATGTGTTGTGTCATGTATAACATTGTCACAACAAAACCCACCATCTCTCCTGTAATCCTGTGCGTATAGTAGGAAACAAAACAGGCACAAGTAGAGGCATCTAACCTCATTTCAAGGACAAGAACAGAAGCCAAGACTTGCCACACGGTAATAGCAACACAGCTGTTTATACACTAAGCCAAGTCTGGAGCCACAGTGTGCAGAGTCCTGGCCCAACCCTGATAACACCTGCCAGGCTCGCCTCCCGCTGCACAGAGAATTTTAAAGTGTAAATGTTGAGAAGACTGAGCAGGTCCAGCTTCCCCAAGGCCTACTGGAACCTTAGATTGCATTCATCACTGCATCCCACACACAGTCAGGTCACCACCCAGAAAGGCAAGTGCAAAGTCATTGCTTCAGCAAGTTTGTTACATCTAAAAAAGTTAAAATTTAGTTTTAAAGGACAAAGCACAGATAGATGCTGCTGTGCTGACCAAATGAATGGAAACTTCTAGAAGAAATGATGTTTACGAGATCCTTTTGGGGGTCTAATGGAAACTTCTAGAAGAAATAATTCTTCTGAGATCCTTTTGGGGGTCTAAAGATGGTGAGGCTGGTGAGGAGGATGGAGTGAAACTGTCGGGGTGTGTGTCCTTGTGATGTAAGAATTTTAGGAAACTTTGGAGAAGGAAGTTGGGGGGGGGGCAGTGACCATTTGGGCTGAGAAAGGAAAACAAATTCTCAGTGTGCTAACCAAGATGGAGATGCGATTCAGAGAAATTGAGTAAGAAATGAAATTCCCAGAATCAGGAGAGAAATGAGTCAAAAGCCTTCCTTAGGGTATATTCCAATCAAAAAACCAAGTCAGGTCTCCAGGCAGGATGCCACAGGGCACTGCCACCCTGGAAGCCAGAGGCAGTGGTTTAGAGATGGATCAACAAGAAACCCCAAGCCTATGAGGATAGAGGGGGTTGAAAGGACTTCGTGGTGTGGTCGAAGGGAAGGAGGTTGGTCAGAAGAAGCAGTGCGAGGAGCATATGGAGAGAGAGGGCCATTTAATGCTTTAAATTCATGCCAAGCTAATTGAGTAATGTGAGCTTATGTTCTTGTAAATTATTTCAAGTGTATATAGTTTTCCCCTGAGATTGTTTTACTCTGCAGTTCAATATGGGTTATATGTTTAAATAGGCCCTGAGTGAGTCATATGGGTGAGTGTGTGTGTGTGCGCCCATGCATGACCTTGCTGCATTATGTGCGCATGTATGAACCATCCGTCGAGCCAAGTATACATTCCTGACGAGTGAGCAGACTCCTTCCGCTTTCCAGGGGGAGCCCTAACACAGATAGTACACTTCTCACTGCATGGACCAGTCCTCACCCTGATGAAGAAGCTCCAGTGAGGTTGTGCTGTCTAGCTGTGAAGGTGCTGCCCCACCCATGTCTTGACAATGGGTGTGAAGGAGTATGCTGTCTAGTGAGCATTTCTGTGATTCCTTTGATGAGGCAGCCCATTCTCTGAGGCCAACTCTGAATCACACTGCCATTTGTCTATCAACCCTCTTCTTAAAAGCCTAAGACTGTCCGCAAAGCTGAGGGGTATGGTTCAGACTGTAACAAAAGGAGGAACCCTGCTGCCGGCCTGGCCTCCCACCCCGCCACCCCATACCCCTGCCTGCGTCCGGGCCTCCCACCCTGCCACCCCATACCCTGTCATACCCATCTCTGGATGCTTTGGGAATGTCGGGAAATCTAGGTCAGGTTACCCAAGTAGAAAGTGTTATTTTATTGAGTTAACTGCACAAACTGTTGCCTTGTTTTATAGAAACAAAACCCCTGAGTCCCTGGCATGTTCTCTGGGTGTTTTCATAGGCCTTTAAGAATTCACCTCTGTAAGTAAATAATGAAAAAAACATGAATAAATAAATATAAAAAGAAATCAAACGAGTAGTGAAAACCTTCCATATATGGGATTTTCCAAGATCATGTTATCTCCCTGGAGAATTTAGCAAGTATACAGCCAATTTTTTTTGTGTGTGTGTGCAAGTTTTTGATTGTGCAAGGGCTTCTGGTAAAACTGTGATTGTGATTCCAACACATCTCTCAGCACATAAGACAAGACCCATCTCACCATTTTAAAATTGCTATCACTGTATAATTTGACCCAGCAAATTCCATTGAATCCATTGCATTATCTGAAGAGGACGGGGACTCTGGGCTACTAGACTTCATTTTGAATTCCATACCATCTCATCAGGTGTTCGGTTGTTCAGCTGTGGCTTTTTAAATCGCTTAACTTTATGGCCATGGTGCTTGGGAGGAGAAATAGTCGGTGATGCAGAAATAGTGCTGTACTCAGAGGATGAGCTAGGGACAGCTGCCAGCAGCAGGCAGCTTTAAGCACTGGGCTCTTTATTTTGTTTCAAGAATCAAGAAGCAATTTATTTGCTCCAGTCTGCCTTTACTGTATTTATGAAGGTGTTTGTCCATGGCAGATTAGAACTGAACAGGAAAGCCTGGTCCTTCGTTCCCACAGTTGGAGGAAAGCCTGTAACATAGCAACCCTCTGATCACTTGGTCCTACCCAGTTGGGGTTTTTTTGTTTTTTGTTTTTTGTTTTTTTGTTTTGTTTTGTTTTGCTTCTTGAGAGAGAGAGAGAGAGAGAGAGAGAGAGAGAGAGAGAGAGAGAGAGAGAGAGAGACTGGGCATCCAGTCCCATTTTATCGGGCTCAGAGAGTTTAAAGCAGCTGATAGCATGTGATGACTGTTTCCAGCACTTTCCCAAGGTGTTGCTCTGCTAATCATGGGAGAGTCAGAAGAAAACTCACCTGTGAACATTTTATTTAGCCTTAGCTGCCAACATTGGGTTTGGTTTCTCCAGACAAGGTCTTGCTAATGTAACCCAGGCTGGCCTTAAACCCTCATATCCCTGCCCCAGCCTCCCAGGTGCTGGGATGGCAGGTACAGATTGTCACACTCGACTGACCAACGCTTTTTTTTTTTTAAGCAGATGCCTCTGAATACAGTTGTCATAGTTACTCTTGTCAACTTGATTGATAGAATTTATAAAATATATTCTGTGTCTGTGAGAGCTAAACAAGGGAGGAAGACCCACCCTGAATGTGGGTGGCACCACCTCGTATGTGGGTGTGGGCCCAGATATAGTAAAGAAGAAGGAAATCTGAGAGAGCAGACAGGATTTTTCTCTGCTTCCTGGCTCCTGATGTGTGCTGTTCTGCTCCTCATGTCTTCCCCTCCATGGTGGCCCAAGCAGTGAGTCCAAATACACCCTCCCTTCACTGCAGTGCTTGGTCAGGGATTTTACCCCAGCAACTGTAGTCTGCCATCACAAACTTGGAATGTACAACAAACAGGCAGCTTATGATGATGCTGGGTCTTCCCAGTTATGAAGACATTTAGATACCAGAAGCCCATGCAAACGCAGCTGAAGATTCTAACTGAACCAGAGCACAAGGTTCAACAGAGGTCTTGGGAGTATCATGCAACCCCTGGTGTAGATCTTTCCAGCAGGCAGCTGGGTATCTGAGGAAGAATGTGCTACAGTGTTAGCTGAGTTTAGCAGGGATGATTAGGTCCATTCTCACAGCACGCTCACCCATCAGTGGTCCTAGATTCACCTGTTTTTAAGATGCTGAAAGTAAGCCCCAGAACCTGATGCAGGCATCATGCCCTCTGAAACCTCTTCCTTTACCAAACCAAGTGTCTCTAGTTTTTCCTATATCTTTCTGTCAGAATGGTTTCAAAAGTACCCCAACTTTAGTCTTAGCTCCTGGCCACCCTTGTCAGTCAATGTTCATTGTAAATCTGAGGAGGACCATTCACTGAAGCTGGGGAAGGGCAATGAAACAGATGCAGGCCCTAAATGCCCAGGTCTTGACTGTATAAGGAGAACGCCCATGGCTTCGGGCTAAACTCTTTTGGCTTTCAGTGGAACCCATGGATCTCTAAAAACCCCCAATAGGACTTTGTTTTGGTTTTGAGATAGGCTCTTGCTATGCAGTCCCAGATGGTCTCAAATTAATTAGTAAGACTTTTATATAAGGGTGTGAAAGGAAAAACCCTGTCCAGACTCTTGACAGGCCGCTGGAGTGTAAACCAAAGGGAGCAAAAGCTGGGCTCTGGGTCTTTTAGCAGAAGATAATGTTCAGGATAAACATGAAAAGAAAGACAAGAGAGGAGAGAAAGGTCAGAGGTGGCGACGGCCGAGGGCAGACCCACCTGCAGCTGGACCCTGAGTGCCAGCGTGCTTAAAACTAGAACAGAAGGAGTGTGAGGTGTTTGGAACAATGCAGAACCCAACTGAAGTCTCTGAAGAGGATGGGTTCCAGAGATTTCTGCTGGCTAATGACCTAACTATGCTCTGATATGTGGGTCTCATAGCTGAGCCTCCAGCTCAAACTATCGTGAAGGCTTGTCGAAGTAGCTTAGAGGGTTAGACTCAGGAATCGGTATTTTAGACTTCTACTGCACCCGAGTGCTTGGGGCTGAAGTAAATAAATGCAGTGTCTAACTACATGAAAAGTTTCCTGTCAAAATGACTTACTACCCATCTTGCTTCAGACACCACTATGATGGCTGCTGGCCAGATGGGGGCTTGGGTTCTCGTGCATTATTTGAAGTAGAAGATAGAGATTCTTTCCCTTCATTCTGGAGAGGCTACCTCTGCAATACCTCCTGGTGACAGGCATAACACTTCAGCCAACCTTGGCCCACACCATGAACTAGGCAAGGCCTGTACCTTGTACTTTGTGCACAGGGACATTGATGTCTTTGCCTGCATCTATCAAGTAAACTGCCATCTGAAGAAGGTAGGAGGGGACGGGGAGGGACGACTAAGTGTGCATAGCCAGGGCTGTGGAGGCCAGGCTGCCTCAATGCTGCTTGGTTGCTTTCATGCAGAGAAAGTGGTGGTGGCTGCTGGTGGCTGTCTGAGTCCTGTGTGGAGCAGCTTGCTACGATGGACTCCAGCTCAGGAAAAGGAGACTTGCAGTTAATGAGAAAGGGCGGCTGCACTTAAAAGCTGTTTTTTGCCATTCCATTTGAGGCTTATGAAATGACATTCATGAAACACCTCCATAGTGGGTCCATGGTGGGCAGGGTTGAGACTCTGGCCTTTGCTGCCCATCTGGAGCCTCCTTAGGATTTTCATAAAGGCCCAAGATGTCTATTGTGTCTATTTACAGGAATCGTGACTGATCAGACTCCATCTCTGGCTCCAGAGGCACTAAAAGCTTGAGGGTCTGTGCAACCGAAGGCCAGTGCAGGGCTGCCTTGAAACTAGCAGCCTATGCTTAGTTCAGTGTGAGCAGAGCTGAGACATGCACCATGAATTCAGCAGGGCTTTTCTCTGCTGCCTTCTGCTTATCCTCAAGGTGAAAACAACTGTCATCCATGTTCAGCTGGGCTTGTTTGTCATTCATTTGTTCACTCACTCACTCACTCACTCACTCACTCACTCCAGGTACACATGTTGCATGCTCACATATATCCTGAGCAGTGCTCTAGATTCTGGGAATACACAAGAGAGCAAAACAGACCATAAACCCTGACACTGTGGAGGTGGCACCTGTGTGGAGGGAGTCAGAGTATGTGGGTAAGGTGTCACTAAAGTTAACCAGAAATTCTTGCTGTACAGGTACTGGGGGGAGATGACCATTACTTACTTAGTAGGTAGACAGGGAAGCCCTGCTAGGAAGGCGAATTTGAGTAAAGACCTGGAGGTGAGAGAGCAAAGGGTCCCAATGTCTTGGGAAGAGTTTTCTGTACCCGAATATTGACATGAAAACCTTTATATTTATTGTATAAGCTTCATGTGCTATACCTGGGCAGATTCTGAGCTATTCTATCCCAAGTATGCTGGCCTAACCTACTTCCAGCCACTTCCCAGCCATGTGGCATTACCTGCCATCTTGGTCTTGTTCTGGCTGCTCAGGCTGCTCCATCCATGGTCTCCTGGTGACTCTCTTGGCCACTCCACTCTCTCTTCACCTACATGAGACCCCGTCACTAGGATCGGAAATCCTGCCTTAACTCTTCTTTCCAGCTATAGGCTGATCAACTCTTTATTAATTAGAAGATAATGGAGGACCGTGTTTTATAAAATACTGAGTCATAGCAAGGTCTGGATCTCTGGATACAGAAATCAGCATTTGAATACACAGTGCATAAAAACATCCCCAGAAATTTCCCAAATTGGGGGAGAACTTGCCTGATACAGCAAGGCACTGGATCATTGGTGCAAAGTGGATGATGGCGGGCATGAAGGGATGCAATCCCGAGACTACAAGAACAGAGTGTAAAGAAGGGCGCAGAGGAAGTACAGCATTTCTGCTGCTGAGCCTGGATAATAGTACACATGATCTAGGGGAATCAAGACACTGGAGGAGAGGCAGACACTGAGCACAGTTCCCCACTGCTGGGGAAACAGCTGTTTTCATTCATTTGATCCTGGTTAATTAAAGAATGACTTGGGACAGCTGGAATTTAGCCACGGTATAAGATCCAACGTAACAACTCTACATGCCAACACCTTGCAAACAGGCAGCCCCTCTTCTGTCTCTGTGCCTGTGTCCATTTACCCAGTATCCTAGCTCTCTCTTGTAGTGACCTCACTGGGAACTACAAGAGCTTAACATGCATCTCCCCTGGACCTCTCACAGCCCAGAAGTCTATGATAGTCCCAATGTTCATAGAGGAATTTGCAAGCAATGGGCATCAAAGAGATTGTTCCATGCCTGGGCTTCCATGTGATCTCCAGGTCTCTGCATCCCTCATAACTTATTCCAGCTCCAACTCGCGGCTCCTGGTAGGTTGATCCAGGAAAATACCGAACATCTTGCATGAACAGGACATATCCTCCCAAACACCAAGAATTGTCTGCCCCAGAGTCAGTCATGGGTACACATGTAGAGACATGGTTGGCAGCCAACTAAGGAATCCATAGGGCTTTGAGTCTGAACAAGCAGAACACCAAACTCTAACTAATGAAGTCATGAAGTGTGGGAATAGGTTTCTGAGAGTTTCCTGATTGGTTCTTATGAGAAGGAAACAGTTTGTAAAGACCTTCTGGCTTTGGAGAACAGCTCACTACGTCTGATAAACTAATCAAGTATACATTCCAGGATGTCCTTGACTGACTGACAGGAACACTGTAGTCCTGGATGTCCACTCCCTAGATGGACTGTTTATGGCACAGGGCTGAGGTATGCAAAAGGGTCATGGACTGTCTTATAATCAGATTACATTGCCATATCCACCAGTCGCCCATCTGTGACCCAATAGGGAGACTTTTAAGCTAACAGTAGGGACATGGACAGCAGAAGTGTTCATTGGAATGATGGCATGACCGGAGGGGCTCATAAGTAATGCCCTGTCAGTGTGGTTATCTACCTGCTATGGCAAGTGTACCACACAAAGACATGAAGACATTCCTTCCTCGTAGAGAAGGCATGCCACAGTCTACAAAGAAAAGTAAGCAGCAAGCTGCAGCACGTGGGCCCTAGCTGGACACTGGACACTGTGGTGTGCCCATGCCTTTTGGAAGCTTCTGTAGCCCCTTTTCTAGAAACACTTCACAGAAAGCATCAGATCCAGGCATGGAGTGCACAATGTAATCCTAGCACTGAGAGAGCTGAGGCAGATGGATGGTTATGAGTTCAAGGCCAGTCTAGGCTACATAGGAATTTCCTGAAGTATAGTAAGAACTATCTGAAAAAGAAAAGACAGGATGAGAGAGGGAAACGGGAGAGGAAGGGAGAAGAGCCAAAGGAAGAAGAATGGCTGGAGGGATGGGGAAGGGGAGATCATCAAAAAATGCCCAGCATGAATGTCAAAGATGCCCATTGAAACCCTGTTTATATAAGCACGGGATAGATGATACCATAAAGGACTGACAGAGAAGAAAGACTGTATAAATCAGTTCACACCCAGTGGAAAGCGCGCCAAGCTGGGTATTGTTGCAAGGAATTTCAAAGGCTATATAATAACATGGGGATATGTTCATGGTGCTAGGTTGGGGGAAAACAAGATCAGAGATCTAGGATACTACATGATCTATGTTGAAAGAAAGGAATGAATCAAAAGAAAAAAAGAATAAATCAAACATGAACATGGATGGATACGATTTCTGTATCTTTCTTTGTAAACTTCAGTACTTTCTAGGTCTTCCGTGAGCCATTTTTATTTATTGGATTATTGGGGATATGTTTTGTTTGTTTTGGGGTGCACAATCTAGTTAAGTAGACTAGGCTGACCTTGAACTCATGATCCTCCTGCCTCAAATCTGGAGGACTAGAATTAAAGGCATATACCAACTCACCCAGTCTATGACTCTGTTTGTTAAATGGTAATTTTCTTTTCAAAGAAAACTGTTATTTCACAAAAGCTAACTTGAAGTTGCTTTCCTGCTGTGAGTATAAAGCATAGAAAACATAAGTGAGTTTCCCATTTAGACCTGAGTTCTTTCCTCCAAAATCTCATGTTAGGTAAATGCTTCCAAAATCTAAAAAGGAGCAAAGCCTGAAGCACTTTTTGCCACAACCATTTGAGATAAGGATCCTCAACTCACACTATCCAGAAGATTACCTCAGGCAGCTCATCTCAGGTCCGGTGTTCCCGGCATACCACACAAAGTTTAGTTGACCTAAGAGCAGCTTCTCTCAGCTGGTAGATTTCATAAATGATCATCAGAAATGGGGGTGCGGGGAGAAGAAACTAGTGTATAGACTGTTTACCATGGTCTTCTTCTTTCCCCTCGAGCTATAGCCCACAATGTCCCCAAGAGGTCACTTAGTTTCCCTGAACATCTATCTCCAACTACCTTTACTTTGCTTCACACAGCAATGGGTACATTTTTGTCTATAATCTTTGGTTGGCTTTTCAAACAGCAGCCTGTGACAAAGTTGGTGATTGTCAAAGCTTCATTCAGTTCACTGGAACTGCTGGTTTAATAGAAGAAATGCAGGGAGCAGGGCTGACAGATGGCGCATTTACCCAGGGTCCAAATAGCTCTGGGTTTAATTCTTGTTAACTAGGAAAAGGAAAGGGAGGGAAGGGAGAAGAGGTAAGGGAAGACAGAAAGGAAAAGGAAAAGAAAGAAGGAAGGGTAGGTAAGGACAGGGGCAGGGGATACGTGGTAGAGCACTTGCCTTGTGTGCACAAGGCTATGAGTTCGACTCCTAGGACTGGAGGAAAAGGAAAAGATTGGAAGGGAAATGGAAGGGAAGAAAGGGAACAGAAGGGATTGGGGTGCAGCTCAGGTGTAGTGTGTCTAGTACATTCAAGACTCTAAGTGCCATTCCAAAGCTTCAAACCAAACCAAAGTTCAGGCTGTTTTTTCTGTGAGCCTCTTTGTTGTTCTTGTTGCTGTTGTTGTGTTAGCCCATTTGCTATGTCTTTGTTCCTTCCTTGTAAAGAAAATGGGAATTACCTGAGAGCAAGCCATTCTCCTCAAGCCTAGCTTGCAGTAAAGCGCCCATGAGTCTTTCCTCCATTCAGATCCCCTGTGCCCAAAGCAAAGCTTGCATTGTTCTGACAGCAGGTGAGAAAGGAAAGCCGCTTCTCTGAAGGCTTTGCTGACCAGACCAAGTCCATTCACCACTGCTTCCCTCCCAACAGCTCTAAGCCCTGCAACCATGAGCCCCAGCACATCCTGCCTCCCCGTGCCTTCATATGGACAAAGGTGCCTTCTGTCCCTCTGTCATGCCAGGCACACTTCTAGTGCAAGGGTAACAGGTCAGTGGATGAAAGGCAGGAGGGTAAACTAAGGCAGTCAGTGCATCATTTATTATTTTCTCTGCAAATATCTGAAGACAATGACTGTGGGCAAGGCAATATAAATCCATCTATACGTTCTGTTGGAGAACGTACAGAGTCACAGTCTGATTTAAACAGTATGCTCTCTCCATTCAAGTCTGGCAGAGGAAGAAGGGCGGCCTTCTAGCTGAAATGATGTAACTCTGTGCCCCCCATAAAGCATGTTGTTTTACCATGATTTATTTGGCTTCTGTGAGGTGGACTTAGGTTTGTGTGCAGTGGGTGAAGTAATTGGAGTGAGTGCTTATCCCTAGAGACAGAATCAATCACTGTTCTAGAAGATGGTGACATTTTAGAGAGAAACTCTGAAGAAAATGTCATGCTTAAAAAATTAGATTTAAACACACTAGCTCCAGATTTATTTTTATTGCACTCAAATGGATACCCTGATTGATTATCAGCCTTATAAATGTTTAGCACGTTTCTCACTTCTCTAATAATCAGAATAATCTAATTTTCAATGTCATTTAATGTACTCTATTCAAGGTTATAATATATCATATTTCTAACAAAGCACAGCAATTATGTAATGAATAATACAGGAGAGCCAGCGTTCACATTCCCTCACTTCTAAGGCCTTGCCAAGAGGAGTCTTAGAAAGACCATCCCTTCAAATGTGCCTTGGTCACCATTGGGTAGAGTTTTCTTTTCCCTGATAATGACCAAATGAGGCTTTTCCAGAAAGCTTCACCCACAGAAACATTGGAGGAAACAAGACTCAGTCCCTCCCCTGAATGTTGTTGGTACACCTGGACAAATGGACAGATTGCCAGGGGACTTACTGACCTGTAATCATTACCACTTTCTTCTGTGACACGCATGGTCTAGAGAAATGCTATGTTTTCATCCTGAATATTCCTCTGATAATCCTCATAGCAGCTGCTGAGGTTGTGGATGTTGAGGGTGCAGAGGCTAGCCTCTGTCTTATTGTCTTATTGTAGCCTGTTTTTAGAACCCAATACGTTAGGTTGTGTTTACTGTGTATTTCTCAAGAGATCTGAGTCACTTTGGAGAAGCCAGATATGCTTTTTATATTTATGACTTGGAACTGATCCCCCCGAGTCCAGATCCAGAGTATAAGTTTGATGTGATTGCCTTCCTGGTATGATATGGAATCAGATCTTGGCAGTTACACTAACAGCCCTAAAGGAATGTCTCCTTTTATGCCTTGCTGTTGGTGAAGAGATTTAAATGGGATGACAAGGTACCAAGCCTTAGGGCATCTGGAGCCCAGAGGAAGGGACTGTACAGCAGGTGCACTGTACAGCTGGTGGGGAGATAGTCCTGGCTTGTGAGAACTGCAGGAGCTACCGAGTTTCCAGAAGGTGTAAACAGAACAAAATGGCAGAGCAGTGAAAATGTTTATGAAGATGTCTCACAAATCCTGGCTCAGACTTAGTGAATGCAGCCGTGGGCACAGAGGCTGGGAAGGGTAAGTCTGCAAGCTGACCAGCATACTCGCCCCAAGGGTTAATAACATGGATCCATTTTAAGGTGTTTGGCAAGTCAGGCCTTGGAAGACCATAGCCATCTGCATTTGGAGCTGACCCGGGAACCTTGAGGATATGTCTTTAGTTCCTAGTGATACGTTTTTAAAATGGACATTTTCTAGGCCTGAACATCTTCCAGGGCGGCTGACCATGAAACGTCTTCACAAACTTGTTTTCTTTTCAGTGTAATTAGAAATATATAGGGTGAAGAAAACCAGGCAAAAGAGAAGGTGCCTGCTGTAATCTTAGGGGACTGTGGGGAGGAGAGAGGCTATAATGTGCTCAGTCCTTCTGAGGCCATGTTGGCTCAGAACCTCTCTAAATTCAAACTCATGGTGACCAGTGCTGAGCTCTGGCCACAGGTCCCTATTGCAGACTAGCCTCTCTCACAGTAAGTTCCTGTGATCGTCCCAGAGCTGAGGTCCTAGATAACCCTACTGTGTCTCCGATGTAGAAGTCTGTGTATCCGTAATCAGAGCTCAGAATTGCTCTGCTTCTTAGAGGTACTCTGAGCACATGGAGGCCGTACTGTCTTATAGCTGCTCCAAATCACATGCAGCTCATTGGGGAACACTTGCTATTGCAGTAAGTGCTGGTTTTGAACTCGAGGACTCTTTAAGGCTGGCCCCCTTTCGTGGCTATTGTGAATGCAGCAGCAGTGAATGTGGATGTGTCCGTGTCTGTGTGATGTGCAACATGAGAGTTCTTCCTTGCCCTCACAATCTTAACACAGCCTCCTGACCATTGTCCCCCATCTCTCGTTTTCTGGGTTCTCCACAAGATCTGCCATGGCCAGTTTGTTTGCTCCTTGCCCACCTTTAACCACCATTTTGGCAGGCTGAGTTCATTCCTTTATTTTTTTAATTGGTCCCCAGCGTGGACCATTGTGGACACCCAGACAATGTTGCTTCCTAAAGAGCCACAGTGAGAGTGGAATTGGGGTGCAGTATGCCTACTGTACAGAGTACAGCATTTCCAGAGTACAGCGGTGCAGCATGCCTGGAATGTGGGATGTGGCATGCCTGGAGTTTGGGGTACAGCATGCCTGGAGTATGGGGTACAATGTTCCCACAGTATTGGGTAGAGTATGCCCAGAGTGTAGCATACAGCATGCCCAGAGTGCAGGGGTACAGAATGTCTGACTATGGGGTGCAGCAGTCATATCTTAGAGGTGCTCCTTCTTTAGCCCACCCTGACTTTGCACCATGCTCTGGACCCAGCTGTGGATGGCAGCTACAGGAAGTTAGTTAGCACTGTTTGTTTTGTTGCAATGTACGTCTCTTTGCAGTCTCCAAGGAGTTTCTACCTTCCAGGGCCTCAGAAGATCTCACTGTGGTTAAACAGGAAGTTATGTTCTGCTGCATGTGGGCATGGATTTGTTTGCAACAGGAGCTGCAAAGGAAAAAAACGGGAAGCTGGAGCTTGATTTTCTGGTTTGTTATTTCTTGGAATACTTTTTTTTTTTTTGACACAGGGTTTCTCTGTGTAGCCCTATCTGTCCTTGCCTTGCTTGGTAGACCAGCCTAACCTTTAACTCATAGAGAGCCTCCTGCCTCTGCCTCTTGATCACAGGGGTTAAAGGCATGCACCACTACATTGGGCTTGGAATGCCTTTTTGTCTTGCTTTGACTCCTTAGCATGAGCATTCCTGGGAGGAGGAATCTCCTCCTTGTTGAGGACAGAAGGACAGACCTTCGAGTAAGTGGATACACGTGGTGGACAGATGGCAAAGCTGCTGAGGGCCTTTCCAGAAACTCTCCCCTGAGGCCCAGGCTCAGTGAGACAACAGAGGACTCTGTGGTCTCAGCAGGATTTCTTCCTTTAATACGTGGGCTACTGGGGCTTCTCTGTTCATAGCAAGGAGCTGCTATGTTCACACTGGAAGGCAAGCTGACCAATACTGTATGTGTAGAGATCCACATGGCTGGTGCTGGCTGCTTTTTTCTGTTTGATCTTCTGACTTTTTTTTCCCTTGGCCAAAGAATGGTCACTCTGTAGCACTCAAGGGCAGCCAAGCAGAGGAGAGAAATTCCTTGTTACATTTTTGCTCTAGACCTCAATCTTTTGCAAAGAAAAAAGTTCTAAAAGTCATTTTATGCACAGTATATGGCTGAGAAATCAGAAACATCTGTGTTGGAATCTTGCTTCCGTAGGCCAGTGGCTCTGAGACCCTCGGACTCAGTTTCTTCATATGCAACTTTGGGATGTGTGATGGCTATTCCTGGTTGTCAACTTGACTGCATCTGGAATAAACTACAACCCAGAAATGGAGGACACATCTGTGATCCAGATCTTGAGGCAGAGTGGCCATGAAAAGCTTAGGCTCAGGCAAGGTGGTATACACCTTTAATCCCAGGAGACTGAAGCAAGCAGATCTCTGAGTTCAAGGTCAACCTGGGACAGAGCAAGTACCAAATAAAGAACAGTTTAGGTCCAGGCGTGGTGGTACACACCTTTAATCTGGGCCACCCCTGCTGGAGGCCTACTAAGGACAGTGGAAGAAGGAAGATTCACTCTTCTCCACCTCCTTGCACTTACTTGCCCACGCATCCGTCGAAACCTACTTCTTCAGGATTCCAGCTTATGCAGCTGAAACACTAACCTCATGGGCCTGAGCAACTACTAGATTCTTAGACTTCCCATTCACAGCTGCCCATGGTTGGGTTAGTTAGACTGTAGACCATAAGTCATTATGATAATTTCCCTTAATATATAGAGAATATGTTCTGTGACTCTAGAGAACCCTGAGTAATACAGGAGGCAAATTCCTCCTCTCCTATGGAGTTGTTGGACAACTAATTGACAATGTGTGTGTGGTAAGCACTTAGCAGGGAGTTGAGCATCCCTCAGAGCTGAGGGGATGAAGGTAGCAGTGAGAGGGGTGTTACAGCGCTATTGGGACAAGCTGTACTTACTGCTGTGACTGAAAGCCAGAAGTCTAGGTCACACACCAGGCTGGTGATTTAAGAACTATGTGTGCCTGTCTTAAGAAGGAGACCTGAAGTGAGCATCTACCAGTAGGTTAGAATGTTTCCAGTCTTTTAGTTTTAAAGGCAAAGGCAATGAATGGTCAAAGTTCCTCTTAGTAATTCTTGTAGGTAGCCCTCCCTCCATCCTCCATGCTGAATACACACATGTGCGTGCACACACACACACACACACACACACACACACACGCATACGCACTTACTTTCACTCTAGTTCCTTACCATATCCCCACTCTATTCAACACACAGAAGCAACTAGAATGTTAGAATGTTAGTTCCAAAACTGAGTTTCATCCCCATTAATTCCTAGAACAGGGGGAAGGGGAGCACTGAGGGCAGAGGATTGGCTGGCACTCTCTGTTGTATTGTTTGATAAGAATGCTTGCTCCCCAGGCTCTGGGCCAGTCACTTTCTGGGCTCATGTTGGGCTATCCAGTAGCACACTGAATGACTCCATGGGACAGCATAGGCACCCGGACTCCCACACATTTAATCTTGTCCATTACCAAGGTGAGAATGGTCACAGGCCATGGCTGGCACCCTCTACTCTGGCTCTGCTCCATGATTCTTCCTTGATTCAGAACTTCCGTGTTTGCATGGGAGCTTCCAGCTACTGCCTCAAGGCCTGATGTCTCTCCACCTTGAACAGATGGATTCTTCTGATACTGTGGCTGCCAGAAACAACCCAGTGAACTTAAATCAAAGTTTCCATGGCAAGACTTCCAAGACTGGGGGGTATGGGGAGGTGAGAGGGGTTCTCTGTGCTGTGGCCCTATGTCCAGCCTGATGTAAAAGCCCTAGAGGCTTGCTCCAGTCACCGCTGTAAGCAAGTACCTTCCAAGCTCTCCTAGAAGGAGCCCCCATGGGCCTCTATGAAAGACTTTTCTGTTATTTGGGAGATTTGTACAGCCTTTTTCTCCTGTAAATGAGGTTTTGACGGGCTTACTGCAGAAAGCCTTGCTTTCAAATCTGTCTTATTTTTTCATGAGTTGTTTTTTTAATATTTTCTTTTTCACTTTTAAAATGAGCTTAGAAAGTAACACATTTCCTATAGCTTTTTTCTGTTTTTAGGTTTTATTTGAGTGTGTGTGTGTGTGTGTGTGTGTGTGTGTGTGTGTTGGTGTGTCCACTGAAGGCATACAGAGATCTTTTGTCATCTAAATGAAATACACAATATGAAAACCCACAAGGAGACCATTCTTCTAATGGCTCAGGATTCTAAAATATATGCAAGAGCTCCTCCACATTAACGTTCTAGGTGGGACATTAATGTGCCAAATGTTAGCAAACACCCAGAAAGCCAGTGTCCATTTTTCCATCCCTCAGATGACTTATTGATATGGGCACTGGTGTGTCAAGCAATATCTAAGCACCATGTTCCCAAGGTGGTGAGGTGGCCATGTTTTAAGCCAAAGTTAGATGCAGCATTCCTTCAAGAAGATGAGCCCCAGTGGGCAGCCTAAATGTTTAGGCTGTTTGCCTAAACATGCTTTCCCTGTAGTCTCTACTCACATGGTGCTTGGCTTGGCTTCCTCTGCTTTCCCCCTCTCTGCTTCCCTGTTTCCTCTCTTCCATTCTGTTCCTTTCCCTTTCTTTTTTCCTCTTCTTTGCTGCTTATTTCCACCTTCCCCTTCCACTGCTTCCCTGATGACATCACCTGTCACTCAATCTCTGAGTATTAGTTCACAATCCATATCATGTGTCAGGTGTGTTTCATTATGACGAACTCCATTCTTTATTTGGCGCAAAGTCTTCAGCATCTCCTGGACTCTTTGTTGAATACATGAATTAGTATTTGTAGTCTAAGGAGTAGGAGAAGCCTGTGTTTGATGGGTAGTGGTCACCATTTTTCTTATTCAGTTGTACAAACTCAGGATCAGGGATATTAAGAGCTGGATTTTCTCAGCTGGCAAATGACCAGCTAAAACACAGATTTTTGGAGTTTAACTCAGCATTTCTTTCATTTGTTTAAGAGCTACATAAAGATCTCTATGATGTTGATAGTTATGATATCAGAGGATAGTCCCAGGAACATAAACAATCATTTGTTCAAATATCTGATACGCTACTGCTGTGTATCAGTGAGCTGTGGCCGTGTAACAAAATTCTCCATCGTTCAAGGCTTGGAACAGTAAACATTTGTGACCAAAAGTGAGGCACTGTACTGAGTGAACTTTACCAGGCTGGCTGGATGTATTGCCAGTAGCTACTGTACAGTACCACTACTGGCTGTGTTCTGTCCCCAGTCCCAATGATTCTGACTCCAGGTTGGTCTAGGATAATCATGGCTGGGATGACTGGCTTGTATATTAGTTACTTTTTCATTGCTGAGATAACACACCATGATCAAGGCAACTTATAGAACAAAGAGTTTATTTTGGAAGTATGTTTGCAGAGGGATGAGCCCAAAATGGCAATAAGGCATGACAGCAATCATCAAGCATGGTGACTGTGGCCAAAGCTGAGAGCTCATTCCACAGCATCAAGCAGGCGATGGACATGGCAGATGGGCAAGGTCTGTTTGCTGTCAAAGGCCACTTCAATGAGAGTCTCCTTCAGCAAAGCTGCATCTTGCAAACCTTCCCATTGCACCGTCTGCAGACCAAGGGCTCGAATGCCGAGTCCATGGGGGTTATCTTTTGAACCACCACAGCTTGCCTCTTTGCTAGCCTTCAGAATTTCTGAAACTCACAACATTCCCAGCAGTTAAGATCTCACCTCACTGCTAGCTTCAAAAATACCCTAGGGGGAAAGTACATTGCGAAGGACAAGGGCGGTTTAGTCCACTTGCTGAATGTGGACTGGGTTGGAAGGCACTGGGAAACAGAAGCTTTGCCATTCTAGTTCATCATGATAGTGTTTGATCTTTGAAGACCCATGGTTTCCAATAAAGACTAGAGTAATTACACAAAACAAGGAATGCATTTATCTGGATACATCTACCAGGAGTTTTTCCTTTCCTCCTCCCCTCAGAGACTGTTGGAAGGCAGACCATGCCTGCTCCACAAAGAAACACAAAAGGTGTTCACATGGCTCCACTCGACAGTTTACACCGCTGACTATTCTAAGTATGCTCATTCCTGATGCTAAGATGACCACTTTTTTTTTTCTTTAGAAAAATAATGTTGGTGGACTCACCAGTGAGTGTTTCAAACATGCAAGAGACAGGAAGGGCAGCAACAGCTGTAAACTTCAAGAAACTTGTGCTGTGAGTGTGCACTGTGAAGTGAGCATTGAACTCTGATCCTCATGTTGGAGTCTTTTTAAAGACAGACAAAGGACAGAGTATGGAGGAGCACTCCTTTAATCCCAGCACTTGGAAGGCAGAGATATGTAGATCTCTGTGAGCTGGACACCAGCCTGGCTTACATAGCAAGTTCCAAGCCAGCCAGAGCTACATAAGGAGACCCATCCCCACAAATCAGTGACTAATAAATGAATAAATAAACAATATAAAAAGCAAGATGAGTATTGAGTGAGCCTTTGTTCAGAGTCAGATGGCTAGACCATGGACATGATCAGTGTCTTCCATGTCCTTTGCCATCTGTTATGGCCATGGCTCAGGCCCCATCTATTACAACTATTACAAGCACAAGATCAGACATGCAAAACCACCACTGAAGTAGCACTGTGCTGCAGAGGATGGAGCAAAGGACCACCAAGTGAGAGGAAAAGATTGTGGAAACTGTCCTCACAACGACTCCCCTGCACGTGCCCTTACACAGCACAGCACAATAGAATGTTCCCTCGGTCCCCGAGCCACGGAGTGGGCAGGGTAGTTGTTGGTTGGCTGATTTGTGTTTGTTTGCTTTATGGTCTGAGGATTAAGTCTAGAGCCTCACGTGCAAGGGGAAGCACTTTCCCACAGTGCTATGTACCAGGTCACCTCTTAATTTTCGCTCTTGCTGAGACAAGGTTTCACTGTACTGCCCAGGCTGGCCTTAAGCTTTTGGCCCTTTTGCTTAAGCTTCTGCAGTGACTGGGGTGACAAACTCAGCTTCTCTGCCTTCTTCTCCAGAGTTAAACTGAAAATGAGAGCCTCAATACCCTAAACCATTACCTTGTAAGCATGACCACCAAATAAAAAGCACCTGCTCACACCTGCTGAGATGGAGGAGGGAAGTGGAGTGGAACAAAGTTCATGTACAAAAGATAGGGTCTCATGCCTAAAAGTCCCAAGGGGAAGGGTGCCTTGGAACTGGCTTGATGGGCTCATTAGTATAAAATAATTTGAGAACCATTTGGCCTCTGGATGGTCTGGTACTTGGGGCTTTTCTGTACCCACTCTGTAGCTTTGGGAAGCTAGTCCATGCTAGAAGATCCTGGTTAAACTTTTGAAATGCTACTTCCAGACTGTTTGCTCTGCAGTTGACTAATTATCTACGGAATTTTGAGAGTTTCCCCTGCCTGCTCACTGGCACAGTGGACACCCACTGCTACCTCAAACTTGGCAGGGTATGGCATCTCCTCTGTAAGTCCTTCTACAAGTGTAACTGGAAGATGCCCTGAGCTGCTGAAATGAAGGCCCCAAGGAATGAAAGGATTATTCCACTCCATGAATACTCCGGTTCTCTGGCCTCAGGCTGGTTCAATAGTACCTGCATACTGAATGGGAAGAAAGCCAAGCCTCCATCCTGTCACCACTCACCTTTCTGTGTGTCTGAATTCCAAGTAGTGTATGTGCTTGATTAGAGAAAAGGCAGCCTCCACCTGCAAGGACACTGTGCAGTGGAAGAAGCATTCTTGAAGCCCAGCTCAGTCCAGCTTCACACTGGGACTGTCTGTGTTAAATGCTTAAGAACCAACCTCTCAATCCTTAAGTTATGGGAAAAGTAGTCTCTCAATAATTAGTGATACATCCACCTGCTGTCAGGTCCATGGCAGTTCATTTACATAATTAGTCCAGAACACAGTCTTTAAACTCAGATTAAACCATACTTTTGTGCTCCTCTCTTGAGCATCTCAGTGCAGTAGTTACAGCATAGTGTCACTCACCAACTGTGACCCGTTATTCTTGCAGTTAGCAGGGAGCTGAGGAGTTGGGATGTGTGAGCTGCACACTTTAATTTTCAAGCAAGAGTAAATAGACCATTATGCTCCCTTTGCTAAACTAAATATGAAAAAGTCTTTTTACATTTTCTTGTTGATGACAAGGAAATTTCAGGAAAGTGCCGCTGTCTCCTTCCTGGGTCCATGTGGAGCTCACAGCTTTCTCGTGTTTCCTGCATTAAATTTTTATTGTGTGCATGAAAATCAATATTCCAGATACATGCACAAGTGCACACATTAAAATGAACATGGCTTCATTTATTTCCATGATTAGACATTCAAATAAAAGTGCTTGGGTGTCTGTTTTCATATTCATAGGTCGGGATCTGTACATCAGAGGTATTTGTATAAGTGACACTTTTATTACATTCATTTCATTTGCAATATGATAGTGGATCATAAATATGTTACTTTCATGCCACCAAATCTGATTTGTAGCACTTTGCCCCTCACGGGTAGAATGCTGGATATTTATGAAGCACCTTTACTCCAAGACGCACTTTGCAGACATCGGGCCAGGTCCTATCACAGGTGCATAAATCACCCTTCCACCCTTCTGTCCCTTACATCGCCCTCCTGGCCACTGCCAAAGGCGCAAGCACAGTCGGTGATTCCTCCACAGACCACTAGGTGACAGCAAGACTGTTAATTTTGGGAAACAACAGCTCAGATGAGCTCTGCCTGGCCACATACATGCCCCCCAATGGAACCCATATTTATTCACCACTCATAGAACAGTCCCTGAAAGCCCACTGTGGTTAGGGCTGTGTCAAGCTTCGGGAATATGGAGGAAGTAGAATAAAACCTTGCCTTTCCTGTGTTCCTCAGAGCAATGGGGCACGGAGCAGGCTCTGATGCAAGCTGCCTATGTATGCCCACTGTCTTCTCCAGGAGGAGAAAGAAACTTGTCAAACCCCGGGGCCATAGTGGATAGGTGACTGCGTGAAACAGAACAGCCAGGTGCTTTGGGGGACAGAGAAGTTTGAAGCTGCAGTGAGAGGGCTCTTGGGCTCTGTGACCATTGCTTTCACTGCCCCGTAGGGAAGTGCCCTGCATGAGCACCTTCAGCCACAGTGAGGACTCTCACACAGCATCAGGCATGCCAAGCTCTCCATGGCATCCTTCACAGGGCTTCATTATCATTTTGTGTGAAAGGTGTCAGGAAGCACTGAAGAGCCACAGTCTATGTGACATTCAGAACCAGCCAAGTTACCTGCCAGATGCAAGGCCTCCACAGGGTCTCCATCCACCCCGTCCTTTTAGGTTGCTGTAAGGAGTGGAGAATATGTTAGGATAAGCAGTCCAAGGTTTGGGTTTATAGACAGTACACATGATAATGGCACCAGTACCGGGGGGGGGGTCATTTCTCTGGGATCTGGAACAGCGCCATTCAGAGGTAGAAACTTTGGGAACACACATGGCTTTCTGGGAACAACTACTACAGAGAAGGCCCTGGGCCTGCTAGATCCTTTTGGAGTCACGCTCTTCCTCTGATTTTCTGTATATTCCACTGAAATCTTCCTCTACTGCTTGCAGAGAGGGGGTTCTGAGCCCTAGAGACAATCAACTCCTGCCCCAGCTCCTGTGGGGTTTTGTGAGCTGTGATTCCTGAGCTTACGACACTGGCTGACCCTCACTGGAACTGATCTGCTATGTGTTTGAGGGTCAAAGGTGGAATTTGGCCTCTGACTCTGGTCAGAGGTGTTTAGAGACTTGTGGCCTCAGAACTGTCCTGAGAAACTCCAGAAGACACGTAGTGTGACACTAGTCATGTGAAATATGCTAAGTTCATGCGGTTGTAGCTCCTGCACCACTATGAAATCCAGACAAGCCCTGTTCTTTAAGGAGAAACTGTACTCCCTTCCAGCCTCCTTCCCCTACCCAGATCCTTCCCAGCCACTACCGTCTGACTACAGATATTACATACAAATGGGAAGGTACGTTACAAGGTCTTCAGCAACTGGCTTCTTCCCTCAGCACAGTTTCAGAGTTCATCCACAGTGTAGCCTGCATCAGTATGTCCTTCTTTGATAGCAATAGCCCATCATTTAGTGATCCTTTTGGTCTATGTGCCATCCACAGATGGGCATGTGGACCATTCCTCACTGGGGAGGGTGGTGGTGGGAATGGTGAGACTCGAGCTTGCATTTTTCGTACATGTTGCTGTTAGGTTAGCTCTCTGAGATGTGTGGCAGAGCACGAGCTGCTGGGCCACATGGTAACTCAGAAATGTCAGATTTCCCTCAGAGCTGTTTAGAAAAGACTCTTGTTTCTTAGATTTTACCTCTGTATTGGCAACAGAGACATCAAAGGAGAAGTCTAATGTCTAGTAGAAGAGCCCGAGACACCTACACATAAGCCTTTGGGGTATATACCCTCTCCCTGGAAGAACACCATCCCTTGGGAGAGCCTAGAAACCACAATTTGCCACTGTGCTACCCACCTTATTGTGGACTGCTTCTGCAGTATTACGTACGCACATGCTCATGCCCACTTTATAACTTGAGGCCTTTCACCCACTCCTCACATCTCCAAGGAAGGTCTCTCTGGTCACAGAACTATAAGAGACCCGCATGAAGCCCCTGCTTGGGCTTCTACCTCCTCTCTGTATAGAATAGCGCTGTTTCAGGGCCTGAGAAGGAAGGTGCCAGCCTGTGTTCTCCCATCTGTCCACTTCCTTGGTAGTAAGTAGATCCTGTAAAGAGAGAACTTGGCAGTTCTGCCTCCTTGAAAGGGGATTAGGTGAATTCTGTGGTCAAACTTCCAGGCTCAGGTATCAAGACACCCACAAAGTGCTCCTCTTCCCAGCAGTGGTCCCTCCTGGCCCAGTGCGCTGCTTACACAGATGCTGACTTCCCTTGTGTGCTATTGGCTGCCCTCCCTTCCTCCAATCCTCCCCTCTCCTCACCCTGCCTCCCCTTTCATGTCTCCCCATCTCTGCCCTCTTCTCCTGCCCACACAGGGCCTGAGGACTCTCCTAGTATGGACACTGCATATCCTGTTGGCCTCTGTGCCCTTAGGGAGACATCCAGGCCAAATCCTCTTAGGCAGATCAGATAATGCCCTGGGTCATCTTGCATCACACATGCCCAGGTCATGCTGGCATCATACACATCCGGGCAGCCTTGGTCCTGACACCCCCAGGGAACACAGACTCCCTGGAGGGTTCAAGTGATCTGGTATCACTTATCTGTCTCCCTGGGTTTCAAGTTCCTTCCAAGTGCTTCTAGCCAAGAGCATGACATGTGACTCACTCACAGCCAGGGAGAGCTCTGGCCCTTGGAGGAGGCTGTCCTATAACTCTGAGTCCTGAACATAACTGTGTGCCAGCATCCTGTTGGGCTGGGATGTTCAGGGCCAGATGGCCCATATCTGCTGAGGTCCAACCAGACACAGTGACCTGGAACTGGGTGTCTGAATGTGCATGTGCATGAGTGGACACCTTAGCTGAGGGTTTCATATTGTTTTAAATAACCCAAGTAATGGGATATTGTATGGTTATCACAAGAAATCTAAGAATAACACATCAAGGGACATAAGCAACAGTCTTATCACCCTCAAGCAGAATCTTTTCAGGTAGCAGCCAGTAAAGTAAATAAGTAAATAAATGAGACTCTTCAGATAGGCTCCACTTGCTATGAAGTAACCTTGCTGAAGGACCTGTCCTTGTCAGGGTTTCTTTGCTGTGGTCAGTACCATAACCAATAGTGACTTGTGAGTTTGGTTATTTCATCTTCCAGGTAATAGTACAGCACTGAAAAAAGTCATAGCAGAAATTTAATCAAGGCAGGAACCTGGAACCAGGAACCGAAGAGGAGGCCATAGAGGAATGATGCTTACTGGCCCACTCTTGTGGCTTGCTCAGCATGCTTTGTTATAACTTACAGCACTAGCTGCCAGGGGTGATCTGGGCCCCACCCATCCATTGGTCATTCATCAAGATATGCTCTACAAGCTTGTTTACAGCACTCTGATGGAGGCATTTCTCAGTTGAATCTCCTCTTCCCAAGTAACTCTAGTTTGTGGCAAGTTGACAAAAACAAACAAATAAAAACCTAGCCAGGACAGGGTCCTTGTAGTGCAGGACTCAGGACAACTTTTGTGACCCTTCCCACTCAAGGCTTGCAGCTTGCATGGGAACGACTTTCAGGTGAAGGTTACACAGACTGAAGTGTGCACACTGCACACTGGGAAAGCCAGGCATAGCTTGCAAAGGTCGCCAAGTTCCTTTCCTGGCAGTGAACTGCTTCCTCTTCTCTTGCTGCTCTGATTCCAAGAGTCAGAGCTGGGAGTGGGGACTTCTTGCCCAGATGCATTACCTGACCCTCCATAACTTCTAACCTCTCTTTTCCAGCTGTCAGGAATGACAGGAACAAAAAAAAGAAGGAGCCTTCAAAGCAGGAATGCACAGAGAGCTATGAGATGACAGCAGAGCTGGACGACCTCACCGAGAAGATCCGGAAAGCCCACCAGGAAACCTTTCCCTCACTCTGTCAGCTGGGCAAATACACTACGGTAAGAGCCACTGCCCAAGATGCCAGGGGTGTGGGCATAGGCCCTTGTGCACACTCATAGTTCCTGTACACTTTTCTGTGCCTGGTAAATATGCCCACTGGCCTGTCAGCCAGTCAGGACACCTGCTGCCCCTTTTCCCCGACATGTATCACTGGGACAAGGGCTAAGGTGATTGTTCAACTATGAGCACCTACTGTGTGCTGGTGTGCATGCTGTGCAGTGGCAGCACAATTTATTTCTGCTTGGGTCTCCTCTTGGGGATTTTGATCTGTTCAAGTCAAAAATTTGCTACATAGGTTATGGTAGATATCTAACCTGGAGGGGATCTGGGGTCCGTCTTTTAAACATAAATCCAGCTACAGATCCCAGGAAGGATTATGAGGCCATCTATCCTCTGGATCACGATCTGGCTTCTAGGAGGAATGAGTAAAATCTCAAGAAAACTTGGAAGGGAACAGGACAGGGGTGATCTGGGCCCCATGTGTTCCACTCTTTAGTGAGAAGTGGCTTTTACTATGTTATAAATCAAAGAAGAGGCAGAAAAAGGTAAGGGTTTGTGGGGAGCTTTGATTGGAGGATGCTCCAGGTGATTTCATGGGACCTTGAATTTTCAAGGTGAGGATGTATTGTATTCAGTAAAATATGCTCTCAGTTTGTTGCTCACACTGGACACTCAGTAGATACTTAAGGAATGAATGAATGGACACAACTAGGCTGCCATTCTGAACTCTTTCAATGACTCATGTTGTCTATGTTGCTAACTAGAAAATGTGCTTTAAATGAAGGGTTTCCCTCTCTGGTTTGGTAATAGGCATGCTGGGAAAATAATAGCATGAAATCCTCAGAATAAAAAGATTCTGTGACAGTGCCAGGAAGGAGCAAGGACAGTGGAGAGAGGGACTTTGAAGCCACACTATAGGAGTATATGATGTCCTGTGCATGGGTGTTAGTCCCCACCAGCAAATGGCAGAGGTGGCTAGGGCAGGCCAAGAGGGCTCTGGGCAGCCTGGTGCTGGGGGAACCCAAGGCTCCTGTGGGAGCTGAAACCGCAGCAGTCCAAGGCAATGGGTTTCCTGGCCAAGCAAAGGATTTTGCATATGTGGAAGCTAAGAGTAATGGGGAGCCACTTCCAGAGCTCGTGGCAACAGAGGCACTTGGTGATCCTGAGAAGCCACAGACTCCGACTCCCTGGGGATGGCCAGAAAGGCTGCACAAGCTTCTTAGATGCTGAACCAGCTCTCTTCAGCCCATACTGAAAAGCCCATGGTCAAGAATGACTTTTGGGGGCCTTTTCTCCCTCATCAGGAGAGGCAGAAAGGCTGGCCTGCCTGCTAGGCCAAGCCCAGCCCCCACTGTGTTGGGGTTTACTATTTTAGCCCAGCATAGGACAAGGCTGGATGCTTCTAGGAAATTGTCATTCTCACATGGGAAGGATACAAAGACTGGAAAACACAGGTATATCAGAGCACAAGTCAAGAGTCCCAGTTGGCTCAGCTCTCCTCAGCTAGGTAGTATGAGCAAATGATCTCACCTGTCCATGGGCTGCTGTCATGGCTAGGAGGTTGAAACGAGATAATTCCTAGAGTAATTCTGGAATGGGACCTCTTATATTGCCAGGGCATGACAGAAACACCACCAAGCCCATACCCATTAAGAAGGATCTTTCTTTCTTTTGGAGAAAGTTATCAGGAATAGTGTTATAGACACCATATCATTATGTCTGGTTTAGTGTCAAAGTGAGCCTTAAACTTCAAAGTGGACACATTGGCTCCAGCTGGGGCCAAGGGCAAAGCTGAGAAATGGGATCCTGTGGGATGGTAGATTATGCCAGAAAAGAGTGAGAAGCAAAAAAGGGGGAAACTTCCAGAGCCTTCAAAGACAGAAGAGGCACCTGTTTCTTCATGCGTAAATGATGGAGAACACTTGATAGCAAATCAGAAGTCTTTGTTTTGCTGGTTACCATCTCTGCAGAAGGTATTTACCAAGTAGTCACCATTTACAGGAGCCATAATCAGGACCCTCATCCTTTCTTCTTCTGAGGACCCTATAAGTGAGAACTGTTGGCCCCATATACATGCGGGTAAGCCAAGCTATAAAAGAATCGAGTATCTTTTCCTATGTTCCATGGTCCAGTAGTAGACACAGGACTTAAACTGCACCCTATGCAGTGGGCTAGGCAGAGCTCTAGACAGCAGGAAGTCCTTGCTGCCCAGGAACAAACCAAACTCCTAATGCCAGAAAAGGCATGGTCATCCTTTTGGATGCAAAAGAAGCAGGTCCCCTGAATAGGACTGAGAGGCAGAGTATACCACCAAACCCATAGCCATTCCCTGGATAGGAACTGACTGAGGCTGTGCAGTCACAGTGGGTAACTTACAGCTAGTGCCATTAAGAAGGATCATTCTTTCTTTTGGAGATGGTGATCAGGAATGATGTTATAGCCACCAAATCATTGTGTCTGGCTTAGTGTTGAGGGTCAGAGGCAACCCTGAGTATAACCACACCAGGGGCCATATTCCACTGACCAAAGACCCTCACTCTTCTCCACATGGAGGTGTCTAAACATGGCCCATGCAAGCCTCCATACCCTGACTCACTAGATAACTAGCTGAAATGACCCGGTTGCAATGGGTAGTGTTTCCTTCTCTGGGGGCCCACATCCAAGTGTGGCCTTTGCTTCAGTAAGATCACTCCTATATAAGGCACAGCTCTCTAGAGGCAACCCCCAACCTCAGATATACAGCTTCAGTAGAGAGACATCCCATCCTCTTGCCACCTTAGCAGGATGGTGAGGTTTTTTCTGCCAACCTTCTTTAGAGAGGTCCAGCCCCAGCTATCTCAGTGGTGGACATTTCTGACTCTGTTCAGTTCCCTTTCCTGGAATCTTGGGATCTCCTTCCAGATAAGCAACTAGAACCAAATCTTAGTTTTAAAGTTAAGGCTGAGGGGTATCTATGCTACTCCCTGGACCCCTTCCCATGTACTGTGCTGTGGGACCAATCTGCTGTGTTAGTTCCATGTTGCAGGGACAAAATGCCTGTCAAAAGCAACTTGTGGGAGGAAATGCTTCTTTTGGCTCACAGTTTCTGAGGACTTATCATCAGACAGAAGTGTGGGGGTACTCATAGCAGGGCAGGTGGAGAGAGTGTGTGAGCACACTCATGGGGCTGGAGAATATGTTTGGAGTGACCAGAAAGCAGACATTATGGCAGGAAACAGTGGCTGGATATGACCTTCAAAGTTGAACCACTAGTTACCCTGGTCCTGCTCTAACTAGACCTCATCTCTGAATGGTTCCGTGCTCTCCAGAAATAGCATCTGCCTGAGACCAAGTACTCAGATACCATAATCCAGCCCACCTGGCTCCTGGCAACTGTCATCCCAAGCACTCTGTTTAGGGACCTTTCCAATGGAGTGAGAAAGAAATAATAAATTCATCAGAGGCCAGACCCTCCCTGGTGGGCAGCAGGACAGTCTTCAGGATAATGTTCGCCTGTCCTTCAGCACTCTGAGCTGCCTCCAGCAGACTGTTCCTTTAATTTTACCATCCCTGCCCAGATCTGGTTTTGTTTTCAATGAAATCCTTTCTGGAAGTAGGTGGGAATACACATTAACAACAGCAGCCACAGCACATCCTCTGTGAGTTCCCAGATCTGAATTCATCATTTATTAAAAGCTTTTTATAGGGAGGCAGTTGCTTCAAAGCCAAGAAACTTCCTGCCCCTCTCCCGGGGTAGCACACGTGTCAGGAGCCTGTGGCATAAGTGGGCAGGGAAGAATCAGACAGCAGACAGCCACTTCTGCCAATCTTTCACTGCAGCCTTTATTCCTCAAATTATAATTGATTAGAGACAAGTTAGCAGATCCTGGGAAGAAGCCAGAACAGATGAGACAAGGACACACATACACACCTACCACCATCTACCCCAGACCTGAGCAGAAAGTCCACCACCAGGCTCTCTGCTATCTCTGATGCTGCTTAGGTGGCACTTAAATCATCCCTTTAAGCCTGGCACCTCATCTCTATAATGGTAATTTTTGTGGTACAGTCTTCATGTGTAGCCAGATGGTTCTGTGAGAAAAGGGTCTCAGTGAGTCTGCAGTTTCTGGCAGAAAGAGTGTGGGGTGAAGGGTTGTCCCCTGGGTCCTGTGAGTAGCCTGACATCACTTAGAGCCACCTGCTTGGCTTCCAGAAGAGTAGATCGGAAATTATGACTCTAGTTTCCTGGGAGCACAGGCCACTTTGCCATGTGCTGCTGTTTACCCCACTCATGGGGCTTAATGGGACATAAGCTGACCTGGCAGAGATTTGGAAACTTGAACCATGAAGATTCAAAGAGCTTTAACACCCAGAATAATGGCCACAGACAGAGTCATGAACTTACCAATAGGCTCTAGGAGACAAGTGTTACAACAAGATGTGTGAGCAATTCTAGGCATGGCTTGCTTTTTAGAGAAATCATGTGTTTAATTAGCCAGGGAGGAAAAAACCTAGAACTCAGGAAGGCTGACTCCTTAAGGGACTCTTTTGTCTCTTAGGGGAGACCAGGGGAGAGTGGAAGTCGTCACTCAAGCAGGCCCTCTGACAGTCCCAGGGTTCCCCATCCATGCCTTCAGCCTTTGGTGGCTGTCTTTACTTTTGCTTGGTTTAGAAAGCATCGCTGCCTCCCTGAGCATCCCACGAGCACCATCTCCTTTGGCTTTCTTGCTGCCCTTGTTCTCCCACTGCCATGCATGCCTAGCTGTTACATGACAACAGACATGGTATCATGCGGTGTCTAGGGTCATGTTTCCTGGCCAGAAAGATGCTAATATCACTTATGACATCCTCAGCATGATGACCCTGGGACTTCATAACAATCTCATGAGTGTTTCTGACCAGGAAGGAAGTCACGAACACATTTTAAAGTTTAAGGGACATTGAATTCTCACCAGGAAATAAAAGAGACAAAATGCCAAGAAAAATGTGGCTGCCACAGCCTATCTGGATGGGTGACGACTGTCCCCTCTGCTTACCCAGGGACCAGGTACAGGCCACTGCCCTCCTCTTGGCCTTATCCTCCTTTACAGCCAAACAGGACCCTAGTGGTGCCCAGCTCTTGGGAGTGTTGGGGAGCGTACAGCAGAGCACATACAATGGCTGGAGGTTTGCGGCAGCCTAGGTAGCAGTTGCTACATTGAGAGCATGATGGAGAACCGAAATACAGAAGACAGAACCACTTCACCGAGAAGACTGAAGGGGGCACTCTTGGGCTGGGCAAGCAACTCCAGGACTCGGAAGGGAGAGCTCAGGAGAGGCTCATGACATTCCCACAGACCTTCAACTCGGTTCTTCTGAAGAAATTCTTTAGCCTATACTCAAAATCCCAGCCCTTGGGATTCAGAGCAAAGATGATTGACAGACTGGGCTGCACTGAGACCCTTGACTCAGGGGAGCAGGGCTGGGATGTTGCTTGGTGTAGAGTCCTTCCCAGGCATGCACATGGCCCTGGGTTCTTTCCACAGCTCCACAAAGAAAGGGAACATTTTCTTCACTCCTTAGCTTAAAGACCCTCAAATAAACCACTGACTTGCCCAGGAGCTCCAATCGACCATCAGTGGGCTTCTAGACAATGGAAATCTTTCTTCCGTTGGTTAGTATTTTCCTGAAAGTGATGCCAGCCAGAGAAACAACAGAAGGGGCTATGCCATGGCAGAATATATCATTTAACTGGATTGTCAGGGCTGGGCTTTTCCCAAGAAGACCTAGGGGACTGCCGGGCACAGCATTTTGGGAAATGTACATTCTTCCAGGGGACTTCAAGCAGGCAGCAGTTCTGCCGCAGCCTCTGTTTGTCCTTCCTGTTCCTCTTCTCTCCTCTTCCTCTTCACACATCCTCACCTGCTCTGAGCATCTTTCCTCCTCAGCCCTCTCAGTGCTTGCTGTAGCTGCTTTCATCACCAGCCCCAGCAGGCCACACTCCACCTACTGCAGCTGGAAGATAATATAAGAGTCATTGAAAGCCTCATGCCTATGAATCCAGCAGTCAGGATAATAAAATATGGGGTTATTTTGTGTTTTATTAACTGCCTTTTGCCTTCAGTTTGCATAATCATGAGCTGGATTGACAGGCCCTTACTGAGTTGTTCACTGTTTTAATAGAAGGGGCCATAGGCCCCCCTTCCTACTCCCAGTCTTGCATGATGGAGCAGTTCATCCAAAGCTGATGAAGATTTCCTTCACACTGGCTGCATCCAGCAATGTCATTTTTTCCAGATGGATACTCCATTGTAAAGTGATTTCCCACCAAGCTCGACTCTGTCCTTCTCTTCGTGGCATATTTCTGTGAACTGGATAAACTGCCTATTAAATTTAATTATAGCCTGAATGGCCACATGCCTTGATCTTGCACACACATACCCAAGTGTACTGTGTTGCACAAAGATCCTTGAGGGAGACATAAAATTAATCTGGAGGATGCATGCTTGTTTCCGCAGGGACACTGTGGAAGCCACAATGCCACCATCATTCTGAGGCCTTTTCTAGACTCCCATCTTCAGACTCTTCCTCTGGATTCCTACTAATGTGAGAAATAAAGACAACTGCATGGACTCCTATGGACCAATTTGACTGAAATAGGGCACTGAAGCCATTGGTTTACAATGCATAATTGTCTTTGCAGAGCTAGGGGCATTTGTGAAGGGCCACACACCAGGCCTAGGGCACCTACCCTCTCCTTGTGTGCTTCAGTTTGCTTTGGAGTTCCAGAGCTCACGAAGAGGTCTAGGCTACTCACTGGAGAAATAGCCTATTCATGTCTCTTCCACACGATGACAGTTGTTCTGTGCCATCTCAGACAAGCTAGGGCTTGTGAAACTGTCACTGAACTTTACTGGGCTCCACTCAGTCTCATTGTGTCCTCTGTATGATAGGCAGTGACAAACAAAGCAGATGGACCAAGGAGGGATTTAGAGGCGAGTGCTATAATTAGCCGCAGGCTCTGAAGGGGAGAATGCTGGAAGGTGGGCAGTTTTTGTAGAAGGCCAAGGAAGGTTTAACAGAAGGTTAAGTTGACTGCAGACTCAAGGGAGTACATGATGCAGGGATGAGAGGCAGCTATCTAGAAAGGGAAACTCATGGCACAAAGGCCTGAGGCTAGGCCATGGTCAACCTTCAGGTAAAGCAAGGAGACAGGAGAGGCTAGAGCTGAGAGTTGGTGGAGACAGTATGAGCAGGGACCAGATACCCTGTCGTCACTGAAGTGATTTGGGCTTCTAGTTTCAGGGAGATGAGCGAGATGATGACAGAGATGGAGGAGGAAATTCTGATAGAGATGAAAGAAGGAGGAGATGGTCAAAGGAATGAGACCTGTGCAGGAGGTATCTGAGACGCTCACCTCATAGATGCCATGCCTAATGCTTCTGTAGCTCTGGGAACCTGACAGGCTCAGGCCTTTAGTTGTGATATTATACACTGTTAAGTGTCACTTTTCAACCTTTGTTTTTCTTAGGAGACATTTCAGTGCATCATGGAGGCTGAACAGTACACCTTTCCTATGGTCACTGTAGGCTACCTCCTGGTTCCTTAGACCCCTGACTCAGGGGTTAATATTCTGCTTATTCTGTTGCACACACCAAGCTGCTGGCATCCTACCCTTGCATGTCTTGATGTATGTTTAAGGATGACTAGCAAACCACAGTGCCCCCATTAAATAAAGCAAGCCTCGGGAACACGGCACCTCTCTGATTTTGCATTTTCCCTTGTTTATTAGTCTCTCCTCTTTATTTGCTTTAAATGGAACTCACAGAGTGTTTTCACCTCCGCCAATAAAAGTCTTGTAGATATCTCGTCTTATCCGAGTTTAGCTTCTGGAGTGTAATTTTCATGATATAATGTGTCATCTTCTAAGAAGGTATGGATTGGTATGTTGCAGACCATTCTTGTCACTATAGAAAGGTTCTTCCTCACCTGGGACAGCCTGCCCCACCCAAGTCCCCGAAAGGCATTGTCTCATCCTCCACCAGTGCAGCATCACCTTTTCTATGATGCCCTGGTCCTATGCGTCCACCTTCCTCCCTTTCGTACAATGCTATTGGCTGCCGCAGATGGGCAGATGGTGTTTGCCCCCTTTTGTTGATGGTACCTTCCTGCTCACTATGTAGTCATTATTGAGCATCATAACATTATTGAACATTGACTTCCTTTCAGCAGCTGCTCCTGTGCAATGTCTTGGGTGGCTCCTTGGCTTTATGTAGTATCTGGGGCTCAGCATGCTCACCATGTTCCTGTGTCTCCTATGAGCAGATCCAGAGGCTTCATCTGACTCAAGTTTGACCTAGGCCAGACTGAAGCCCAGTGTGTTTTCCCTCAGGATACCCACATGGCAGTAGTAGGCAGTGATGATCAATGTCTATAGGCAGCAGATGTACAACAGTAGGCCTGTCTTTCCTTCATTAGGAATGGATAAGTTCACAGGGAAACTTGCCTTCATTTGCTCCCTGGCTGTCTCGTGACTGATGTAAACAGCTTGTGAGGGTTGGAAGCAAGAATCCGAGGTTGCTCAGAGAAAGCAAGTATGAGCCCCCTCACTGGAAGCATCCCATCATTACCCCCGATGCCATGCTGTCACTCATTCTCCTCCTCCCTTTCTTCCTCTCCCTCCTTCTCAGAACTCCAGTGCTGACCACCGGGTCCGATTGGACTTGGGCCTCTGGGACAAATTCAGTGAACTGGCCACCAAGTGCATTATTAAGATCGTGGAGTTCGCCAAGCGCCTGCCGGGCTTCACGGGCCTGACCATCGCAGACCAGATCACCCTGCTCAAGGCCGCCTGCTTGGACATCTTGGTAGGATCTTTTCTGAACTCTAGGAGGAAGTAAGGAGGGGTTAGGAGGAAGGAGAAGAGGACAGGAAGGAAGGAGGGAGTTGGGGGCTTCCAGGAGCTTCTGAGGAGACCACTTCCCAATTACTTCCTAGATCTGGAAAACCCTTTCCAGGTGTTGGAATTGACACTGAATGGACAAAAATTCAGAGGTCTCTGGGATTTGATAGGACTTTCCTTGTATCCCTTTCCATTGCGACATCCTCCAACCCCTACCACACCATGTGATCATGAGAGTGACTCCTCATTGGTCGTCAGTGATGCCTTGCTCCCCAGCATCTGTATACCCTTTTCTAGACCAGCCAGGCCAATCATTACACAGAGTGCCTCCCTCCTTCGCTCATGAGCCCTCCTCATCCTGCCTTGGAGCCCCATGGGATATTTGCAACCTATACGTAGCATAGCTTTGCAGGTGCTCAAGACCATAATGATTCCCTTCCTAAGTTGACTACAGGGAGTACAGGAAGACCTGGCCTAGCCTTTGGCATAACTTTGTGAGGCCACCACCTGTGATCTAGGGACACTTAGTCTTAATGTAGTTATTAAATCAGAGACCAGGCAGTTGCCAACCCCTTGCTTACAGGTCTGGATCAGTCCCTGCCGTTGGGATCTTAGGGCACAGGCCCTCCAGCTGCTTCCTCACTGGGTTGAGTTCTGTGGTCCCTTCATGTCTAATGGGCACTTATCTCTTATCAGGGCTGCATTCTCATGCCCTCCCCCCAGGTCTACTGCCTCATACCCTAGAAGTAGGGCCCCAACACCTAGTACTTTGGGTGGTAGGGCTGCAGCTTCAGTCCACAGCAACACTGTGGCCCTTTTGGTAGCTGTGAGAATGGGGGATTCCTCAACCACAGCTTGCAGAGCCTCTTGAGAGGAAGGTCAGCTTCTGTTTTTAAACCATGGAGCTGAGTCCAGGGTAAAGAGGCTTTAAAGGCAGGTACTGCGTCCCTCTGGAGACTTCTGTGCGTACAGTCTTAGGACTAAGAGACAGGAATTTCCTTGCATACTCATCCTATTGCTCATTACATAGTGGTGGGCTTTCAGGGAGCCACCCTCAGTTGAATCATGTCAGGAAAAACCTCTAGGCTCCCCCACCCCTGGGTAGACACTCTTCTTAGGTGATTTAACTCTGCTTACCAGAGGGAACAGGGCATACAGAAACCCGCTTCGTGGAGCTCCTGTTCCATGAGGTACACTGGACATAGCTCAGGACTGGAGGCTAGCTAGCGCTCACCAGACCTGGGGCCTCTAGGGTGAGGTAGAGAAGGTCTAAGTTCTGTGGATGACAGTGTGCTTAAGCAAGGGTGTGGAGCACATGGAGGTCTGGCCAGTAACAATAAGCACAAGGAGGAGCAGCTTCTAGAGCAGAGAATCTGCTTGTGCTCCGTGATGGGGTGCAAGCACCCTCTCCCCGACTCTAATCCCATCTTCCTCCTAACCCCAGCACTCTGCTGCTTGTGTTTCTGTGTGTTGAATCATGGCTGCCTGTGTGGCTACAACCACACTGTATTGTGAGAGGTCTTTCCTTGAGTCTGAGTCAGATTCATTGTCCTTCATCTGTAAACTATAGGACGTTCATCTGAAAGACTGGTTATAGGGTGTGCACACTTGGTGCATGCTAAGTATCTAATAAAGACTTTAGTTACCTTCCTGTGGCTACAACCAAATACCTGAAAGACACAAGTTAAGGGGGGTATATTTGGACTCATGATTTGAGAATAGAAACCACAATGATAAGAAAGCCATGGCTGCAGGACTGTGAGGCAGCTGGTCATGTTGTATCCGGAGTTAAGAGAATGCCAGCTTTTTCTTGGTCTGGAAGCTCTTAGTCTATGGAGTGTGTGCCACACACATCCAGGGTGCATCTTTTCTGATTAGTTAAGCCCTTCTCAAATACCATCACTTAGACATGCCCAGAAGTGTGTGTGTTCCCATAGCAATTTTGGATCCCATAGAGTTGACATGAAGATTAGCTATCACAGTTGGTAAGGATCATCCTTACTTGTTTTTGGTTGACTAAACTTTTGAAAATAGAATCTTATTAATCTTCTTTGCCCTAGCACCTGGCTTAGTGCCTAAAAGGTAAGTACTCAGGAAATAGATATTTCAATCAAGTGATGATTTATTTAGTAAAAAGTTATTTCTCAAAATGTGACTCCTATGTATTATTCCCTGAATAACTTTAGCTCTGTTCTTCAACATGTGTCAACATTTAATGAAAGAAGCCATTAAGGTCAACAGTGGGACATACTGTCCATGTGACCCAGGCTCCTTGGGAGTTGTTGTTTCTTCTGCCAAAGTGTTTTCAGGGCAGCACGTCATAGATGATGCAGCAAGTGTACATGCATACTTTTTTTTCTTCCAGATTCTCAGAATTTGTACCAGGTATACCCCAGAGCAAGACACCATGACTTTCTCTGATGGCCTTACACTAAATCGAACTCAGATGCACAATGCTGGCTTCGGTCCTTTGACTGACCTTGTGTTCACCTTTGCCAACCAGCTCCTGCCTTTGGAAATGGATGACACAGAAACAGGCCTTCTCAGTGCCATCTGCTTAATCTGTGGAGGTACTGACTCCCTAGAAACTGTCACCAGACCCCACTCAGGGCAATTTCAAAGGCACAAGAGATCTTCACTGGGGTTCTTTTGCCTGGAGAAACAACCCTCAAGCTAGGAGCTGTTGCACTTCTTCCTGTTGCAAATTAAGTACTGGTATTTGAGCTCCTTCTGTTCTGAAAGAAAGGCCAAAATGCAGTTTGTCCAGTTTCTCTTCAGGGAAACAGGTACTTTTGTAAAGGCAGGACCATACTGCTGTGTGCCTAAGGACATTTTAGTGATGACCTAACTGAATCACATGTTATTTGAATTCAAATCACCACTTGGGCTCCCCCATGGTGCAAGTGCCTACCTGGTGGGCTGGAATAAAGTATGGCCCCTTCTCTGTAGTGACCCTTGCTGGCTAACCAGAAGCCAACTTCAGTTCAAAAGTAATGGTTGTAATTAAGGGGCAGGGTTACTACCTGGCTTTTACAGTCTGCCCACGGTTTTTTGTTCCGATCAATACTGACACCATCTGGCCATGAGAGGTAACTCTTGCCTCTGGACCTGAGCAAGTGGGCATCAAATAAGGGGACATCTTCAAGTTTCACTGCTTAAAGCAACTGCATTTATTCAGTTTAGTGTACAACTGAGTCACCAAATAAAGCCACTGTACAGGAGGAATGGGAGACAAGGAAGGGTAGTCAGCAGTCCCTCACCCTGTCCGGACACTAAACACTGAATACTTTCTCCTGCTATCCAGATCGCCAGGACCTTGAGGAACCAACAAAAGTAGACAAGCTCCAAGAACCACTGCTGGAAGCACTAAAGATTTACATTAGAAAACGACGGCCCAGCAAGCCCCACATGTTTCCAAAGATCTTAATGAAAATCACAGATCTCCGCAGCATCAGTGCAAAAGGTATGTCTTCAAGGGTGGACAGCAGAGCTTGGCCAGCTTCTGCTTTTTAAATCCCATGTTTTAATAGCAGGAGTCCCATTACTGCTTAAGTTGAGTTTGTATTTCATAGAAATCAAAAGGAATTAGCATTGTCTGAGCATCCATGAGTATAGTTAGGGGTGCTTCAGGTTTCCTTAGGAAGACATTTGCATGTTGTCTCTGGTGTGAGATAGTAAAAGCAGAAAGCAGGTACCACTACCCAGTGATATTAAGAGATGTTTCAGTTTTAAAATGGGATGGCTGGTTAGAAGAGCATGGTGTGTTTTTTAAGACTATTATTATTGTTAGGGCTCACATGCACACCCTTGGAGGCTAAAAGACAATATGTGGAGTCACTTCTCTTCCTCAGTCTGTGTCCTTTCTAGCACAGCAAGCTCTGAGCCCTCTGAGCCATTCACCACCACCACCCTTTTTTTCAGGTTTTATTTTCCGGATTCCATACATTTCATTCCAACTTTGCAGATACCTCAGGCTTCTATTACTTGGCCCATTTCTCCATGGCACCCTCATCCTAGGCAAATGAAGGTCACTGTGGCCAAAGCTCTAGTGTAGGCACTTCTTCTGAGTAAAGGAATTCTTGCCTGGCTGAGAGATATACTCTCACCTTGTGATTCTCAGTCTATGTGGCAACTCAGGCAATTACAGAAATGCCTAGAGGCATCTGTCTCATAGCTGAGTGCAGAAGCTTTTCTATGGAGATGACTCAGCAGTTATTCCTTGTACCAGCCATGCTATTACCTATCCCATTGCTTCCCATTAGCAGATTCTACACCTGAGGGTCTTGGCAGGCCAAGACACAAACTGTTTCAGAAGTGCTTAAATGCACAGCAAACTTGCTTAACAAGAAACCTCAGTTTTTGTTTGGTTTTGTTTTTTTGTGTGTGGGGGGGACTATTTTTGTTTTTTTGTTTGTTTGTTTGTTTGGTTGGTTGGGTTTGATTTTTTTTAGGGGCGGAGTACATTCTAAGTTCATTTCCAGCATGGGATTAAGAGAAGCAAAAAGACACCAGTGCTTGAATGGATGTAATTGAATGAGGTCGACAGATAGATAGATAGATAGATAGATCTTATCACTCTATAAATAGCTACACCAGTGACCTAAGGACTAGCATCCACAAATAGTAATGTCCCAAGCCCCATGTAAGCAGAGTCAATCCAGCAGACCCAGCCACATGGTTCCGAGGTGGTTTTCTTGTTATTTACGTATTTCCACCTAAGCAGTTGAATGTGAGGGTGTGGGGTGTGGCGACACGAAACCATCCAGCACTGGGTAAGTCACAGAAAACTACCACAGACTGTGACTCAAGCCAGTCTTTCCATTGTGGAAACTGTCCATCCCTTCACCTTTATTTTTCTGATCTTTCATCAGTGACTTCGTAAATTTTATTTCCTCAATTTGACTGAAGCACTGCAACTATCAAATGTGCACATTACATATCTCCACTTCTTTTCCTTAAAGACTGAGAACCTCTGATGTGCCCTATTAGTACACATTCTGTACTCAAAGCGAGTGGTGGATCAGCCTGTGCCTGAGAACCAATCTAACTGGGATCTCACAGCACACCTGACACTGACACTCTGGTGGATGACATTCCTGCTGTAAACACCTTTATGTTTTTTACTTCTAGTAAATTGTTTCTTTTCAGCAAAGACACAAGTCACTCGATACCTGTATTTCACAACTCTTTTACACACCTGAAGGTGAATGTTGGTTCTTAATACCTAGCTGACAGGTTTTCTATTATCTCTTGAAAAAGGTGCAGAACGTGTAATTACCTTGAAAATGGAAATTCCTGGATCAATGCCACCTCTCATTCAGGAAATGCTGGAGAATTCTGAAGGACATGAACCCTTGACCCCAAGTTCAAGTGGGAATACAGCAGAGCACAGTCCCAGCGTGTCCCCCAGCTCAGTGGAGAACAGTGGAGTCAGTCAGTCACCGCTGCTGCAGTGAGACATTCCCAGCTGTTGCCGACATTCCCCAGGACCTTCAGTTCCAGAGTGAAAATGCAAGGGAAATGCTTTTGAACTGAAACATGTTAAACTCAAAAAGGACCAAGGAGCTTTCATATGCATCACTATATATTCCCTACTGTGTAACTTGCCTAGAAATACACTTTCTAAATTCTGAAAATCAGACATTTCATGCCACCAGAATCTAGTTTAAAGCTTCTACTTTCCTCTTTGAACAGTCAAGATGCATGGCAAAGACCCAGTTGGGATGATTTAGCCCTGGTTAAGTTTCTGAAGACTTTGTACATACAGAAGTACGGCTCTGTTCTTTCTATACTGTATGTTGGTGCTTTCTTTTGTCTTGCATACTCAATAACCAAGACACCAAGGTTATGGAGCAGACCACTGTACATCCACTGTACGTCTTGCTTTCATGAATAACAAGACCTCACGGTAAGGAACCAGGACTTTGTACAGTACAGGATAAGACTAAACACACTCTGGTTTAAGTAGTGTGGAAGCGTCTCCTTGCTTTTTGATGCTCTCAAACTGCATCCTTTCCTTTACGTTGCCCAGATAGAGTATACACCACTTCACTGCACTAGCAGAAGAGCATTCTGTATCAGTGTAACTGCCAGTTCAGTTAATCCAATGTCATTGTTCAACTGTTAATGTCACTTTAAATTAAAAGTGGTTTATTCCTTAATGACACAACTACCGAATGAAAAATGAAGCATTTTTACAGTCATGATAGCCTCCAAGGCAAAAACACTGTCCAGTGTTAGTAAGTTTGTTTACCTGTTCACAAGCCATTGGAGAAATATCACAGGATAATCAGCAGGCTAGTCTGCCATCTGGGTTCTAGTAGCCCAGTGTCCTTCCTGACTCAGGCCTGATCCTGGGATTTCCCCCAGTCTTGACGCTTGAAGGTATGGGCAAGTGGCCTCCTCTGGCCTTGTTCAATCACTATGATGCAGACTGACAGCTCTGGGAGAGTAAGTGGTTGATAGACTCAAGTGTTGGGTTCTGAGTTCTCATGTAAGCACTAGTGGAATTTTTGTTTGTTTGTTTTTGATATATTAGCAAAAGTCTGTGATGTACCACTGGCTCTGTTTGTACATTGAGATGGTTTAACAGTGCTTTCTATGTTCATATACTGTTTACCTTTTTCCATGGAGTCTCCTGGCAAAGAATAAATATATTTATTTTAAAGGTGTGTGGGAGCTTTCACTGCGGTTTCACCTTCAGTAAAGAGTCTAAGAACACAGTTCCATTTTTAATGTTTAAATTTCATTTCAAAAAGCAAGTCTGTAGTCTGCAATCATGACAATTAAAATCTGTGCTAATGCACTGTAATCTATAACAATTCTACAAGCCAATCAGACAACACATGACATTTCAATGAGTAAAAAAGAGCATAAAACTGTATGTGTAAGAACAAAATGTTAAAAGGCCTACCACAATAATAAAAAACCAGCAATTACATCATCACATTAAAATAAGCCAGATGTACAAAATTCTGAGACAGAAAAGACAAAGGACAACACAAGATATTTTTGAAAAATGTTCGTGCTCTTTGGGCACTTAATTAAACATTGCAAAATCAACATCTTCTTCTTCATCAGATTCTGCAAAATATTTTACTTCTTTCCTAGCCCGGCCAGTCCGTGGGAGAGCAGGTGGTTCAGAAGTGAAGTCTGAGGGAAAGATGTCTACATCTGAATCCTGATCAAAAGATGTTTTCTTCAGTTTCTAAAACCCCACAAAAGACAACAAAAAATAGAAGTTTAAAAATCCCCAAGTGAGAAAAATCTAGTGTTAAGAACTCTTATTCCTTATACTTACATTTATAGCATTTTACCAATAATCATGTTTTTAAAATTATAATTGACATGCTAACTTAAGACTAAAATGAATTATGGGAGATAAAACAGAACAGATACAGTACTTACCCACCTTGGGCTCTTGTGTTTGCCAAGAGCCTAAGGTAAACCCTCATCAATGCACCATCACTATCCCAAAACTTTATTATTAAATAAGTACGCACATGTCCACATCAGAAAGTATTCAAGCTGCCCTGTTTTTAAGAACATATTCAGAACTCATGGGAGCAGAACAAGGCTACGCACAGTATATAGCACATACTACCACGAGGTTGATAAAATACTTTAAAAAGTAACCAAGTAGATAAGAGATGGAGAGGAAGAGTATCTAAAGTTATCACCATCCATATGTGTGTTTGTAAGTTTGTTAGGAAGATGAAATAAGTGGCGAAGAGAGTGCCGCTGAAGCCACTCATTTATCCAAAAGGAACAGGGTTTCTAAAGAGTCAGATTAGTTAGAAATATTTGGCACAATCAAACAAACTCAATTTTTAAAAATCAAATGAATCCAAGTTCCTAAGAATATTCTAATATTCAAGTAGCATATACCTACAACAGTTCAATAGATGAACTAGAAGATTCTGATTAAGTTAACTTATAGTGCTCTTTTTGCATCAGGACTAGACTAGTTCTACAAATTAATGTCTCCTGTTGGGATGGACGTATCTCTGACGAGGCATCCCATCAGGGAGGGACCCCATGCAATGAGACCCTGAGCCATGCTTTGAGGTGCTCTTGCTTACCTTGCTAGGTGTTTTAGATGGTTTCCTTCCAGGGTTGTAGTCACCTTCATTTTCTGAGCCTGACGCTTTCCTTTTCTTTGCCCCTCGGCCTTTACCTAAAAAATACATGGAAAGATTTCTTTCCTCCCAAAGGTAAATAAGATAAATGCTCAAGCGGTACAATTCTTTCTCCGGCGTGCCCAGCAGTGGGACCTGCAATCCCACCCTCATGCTACACATGGCATACATGTTCTTTGACAGCATGGGGTGTGTGTAGACTAAAGAGTATTTTAAAAATCTATTTAAAACAAGTAAGGAAATCCTGGAAATAAGTTTCAAAGATTAAGCTCTGATAAAAGACGAGCATTTTACAAATACAACTCCTGAACTCAGGAACTAAACTTCTTACAAGGGTGTGAAAGTTATCTGTCAAAATCGATAGACGTACAGCCTTCAAACCATACCTGCCCATACCTATATTGACCTCCACAGGTTCTCTGATAGTTTTTTTTTCTTTCCTCTTATTCTTTCTATTTCTGTGGCCTATATAACAAGACCCTGGCTCAAATAAACCACAAACAGGAAGTGAGAGACAGACCCAAGGAAGTTCACTGTGGCATCTTTTCGCCTCATTTTCAGATATTTATTTAATCTTGTCAATGTTTTAACTCATGAGTAATTGTACTAAACTGCTCTATGTCCTTCCCTCGAATGCAGTACAATACTACGTGTATGTGAGCCAATTTAAAATAAAGTAGGTAGGCCGGGCAGTGGTAGTGCACGCCTTTAATCCCAGCACTTGGGAGGCAGAGACAGCAGATTTCTGAGTTCGAGGTCAGCCTGGTCTACAGAGTGAGTTCCAGGACAGCCAGGGCTACACAGAGAAACCCTGTCTCAAAATAAATAAATAAATAAATAAATAAATAAATAAATAAATAAAAATAAAATAAAGTAGGTATCCTGTCACTAAACTCAATAAAATTGAAGAAAGAAATATTTTCCTTACAGCTTGTGTTTAAGAGTTATACAAAGCCAGTCCTCACCTTTTGGTGTTGTAGTCTTCTTTGGAATGCCAAATTCAGAATCTGAGTCAGAGTTTATAGTCTCTACTACCTTCTTCTGTTTAGGGGCTCTCTTGGCCTTGGGGGTTGTATCTGAAGGTGGTTTACCTATTAAGTAAACATCCTTTTAGTTGGGCAGTGCAGTGTACTTACCAACAAACCAAGCTCATGTGAATTCTATAACTGTGGATTTTATTATTGTTGCTGATAAGAAACTGAGTAGTCATTAAACCAAGAAATGGTTCCTCTCTGCTTGGTGCCAGTATAAAGGTAAATATCATCCCATGGATGATAAAACAAGTATTATTCAATTTGGAATACTTTAATTTTTAGGTAATTCAATTGAGATATTTTAAGCAAGGAATATTAAAGGAGATTAAACTGTATCTTTTAAATATATATTCATGACAACAAACTTACCTTTAACACACTAATTATATAACCCATGTACAAGCATACACTAAGCTCCAGCTTATAAAGATAATTTAGTGGGGAAAAGCATTTTTATTGGTTCTCTGGTCCTCAAATAGAACAAATACAAAGCAACTCATTTCCCTCCAGTATTTAAAATCAAGATTTGGCATTTTTTATGTGGAAAGAAGCATGAAAATCCTAGATTGGTAGATACAAGACAAAGCCAGCTTTACTGTATTATGTTTTAAAAGGAAACCTTGTATTTATGGTTCATACAAACACTATAATCGCTTTGTACTTGTGTAATAAAAATGAGACTGGAAAACAAATGTATTAGACAGACTGCAATGAGTAGCAGAGGCTCCTATTAGAATCTGAAAAGTGTTGCTAATGTACTGAAAAGCAGAGCTGAGTCTCAAGCAGATGCAACATAGTGCCCTTCGCTGGCAAACAGCAGGAGGAACTGGACATGGGGAAGGAGCCAAAGACTACAGCTTTTACTCCTGCTGATTCCTCATGACCAAATCTAGTACAGGAATCCAAAGGCAGCTCCTAGCAGGAGTGCTCGTCCATCACAACAGGGCAATAGAAGCCAGTGTCCTCTGGTCACAATTCCAAGCATGCAGATGTTATGTGGCACTTTCGACACCTCCCACCAAATACAGGTCAGTTTTCTAAATAATACCAGTTGCTTTTTGCTGCAAAATATTGGAACTACAGGCTATAATGTGAATAATAATCTATGTAAATCAGACTAGCACAGGCAGTTCTTAGGAGGGAGGCCTGTAGTGGGTCTTCTGTTTGAGGTACTATCTGCTAATTGTAGTTCAGGAAGAAGGTAGAGAAAGAAGATCTTGCTGAGGTCTTTGAAGGCAGTTTCTTAGTTCAACTAATCCGAGCTCCATCCAGCTAGCAAAGAAACAAATAGGCTAGGTGGAAAATGGTCTGGTCTTTTAGTTAATGTTAAACTTGAACTCATTAGCTTAATGAAAGAAACATGGTGACAGATTTCAAGAAGGGATATATGTCCCACAGTATTTTATAAGATGCTCATCTGAAGACTTAAAGAAAAGAACCTCTTAAAATATTTTTAAAATGTTTTTGGTTGTTTAAGAAAAATTACACGTATTTTCACACATGCCTGTTTTTCTTTACGGGCTCCACGTATATGCAGTGCCCACATGACCAGTAGAGTACATAAGGTCCTAGGAACTAGAATAAAAGTGTTTGTGAGTCACCTGATATGGATGGTGGGAACTGAACCCAAGTCCTCTGAAAGAATAGGAAGTGGTCTTAACCACTGACCCATCTCTCTAGCCCCAAAAATGATGTCTTGAAAGGAAATTATAGAATCTATCTTAGTTTGAGTTCAGAACCTGACTGACCCCAGGGCATGGATTCAAGCATAAATATTTACTTTGAAGAGAAAGTATAGAATTTAGACAACAAAGAGCAGACAGCCAGTCAAGGTAGTTATCAAGACTGTTCATAGTCTTGAAGCTTAATTAATCCCCTTGGAGAACTCTGGAGAGCCAATACAGCAGCCCAGTGAGGACCTGAGAGACAATGGCACTGAGCTACTTCTATACCTGCTTTCCTCAAGCACTGCTGGAAGGTAGCTAGGTGAGGTGGGGAGATTAATAGTCCAGCACAACTGCAAAGTCAAAGTCCTCAGGTAAAGCAATGTAGACACTAGGAGGACTGCTGGGAAGTGAGTGACATACGGATGCCTTATGTGGAATTCCCAAATAATAAATAAAAGCATTATGCCGGATAGAAAAAGAAAACTGCAGACCAGGCCACATGTCTTGAAGACATGAGGGAGCCTGTTAGGGGTGGCTGCCTAGACACTCCTCTGCACAACCTCTCCACAGCTCTAGTACACTGAGATAGAACAAAGACTCTCATGGTTATCAGTTCTGGTACATTCAATACACATGTGTCTCTAGTGGCATATACTATAGATTTCTTTGCTTTTAGGGAGCAGGCCATATGGCTTAATAGCTCACCTAGATGTGTATTTTTAAAGTAAATATTATTTTCAAATGTAAAGCACTAATATTGAACTTCAAAAAGAACAAGTTACATAATTTGCAATTGTATAATATTAATGAGGCACCTCAGCATTTCATCAACAATGTGAGGCAGAGAGGGGAAGCTCCCACTCAAAAAGAAAAGGGATATGCTCACTGTAGGAAGCAGGACTGACATAATACAGAGTCAGCATAAATGAGCACTCTCTACCTGGTCTACCCAAAGGCGCTTTATAGAACAACGATGTTTATCACAATTATTTAATCTTGATAATTTCACATATTTATACACTGAGATATGCTAACATCCACCTTCTTCAACTTCTCCCATGTTCACCTCCACATGTCCCTCTTCCAACTTCCTTTTTTATAACACACTAAGTCCAATTAATGCCCTATGAGCACAGGAGACCTACTAGTGGGAATACTTTCAAAGAATGACAACCTCCCTCCATGAAGTCATCAACACTCAAGAGCTCTTAGGGTGGGCAACCTTTAAACTCAATTCTTTTTCTTTTTGGGGTGTGTGGTGTTCTATCTAGACAAGGGTTCTCGGTTTAGCCCTGGCTATCCTGAACTCACTCTCTAGACTAGGCTGGCTTCAAACTCAGAGTCCTGCCTCTGCCTCCGAGTGCTGGGACTAAATAAGTATGCGGCCGCCACTGGCTAAACTGCAATCTTAGCATGTTTTACCTCATATACAGACTTAACAACAAACACTTGAAAGTAAAGGGGTTGGGGAACTATATTTTTAAAATATGGTCTAAGAGATATTTTGGCAATTCTTAAGTTTCATAGTGAAGTACTCATACAAATAGTTTAAAATTATATTAGATTCCCTTTCACATCAATCATTCCTACACAGCTTATGCAATAACACAAGCAGGTATAGAGTACGTACCCTTTTTAGCAGCGACTGTTTTACTTGGAACTTTATCTGTTTGTTTCAGACCAAATGATGGTGCAAAAACAGAAGCGGTATCTTCTTCATTACTGTCAAATATAGCTGAATCTAAAAATTTCAAAGCTTTCTTTTAGTAAAGAGACTCTATAAAGACCTCTTAGCAAACTGATTCTTTGATGACTTCTCTTTAGCTAATAAATTGATCTCGTTTCTATTTTGACCATATAATCCACAATACACAAACAGCTGAAAATAGAAAATATACCAGTGTTATCCTCAAAAATGTTAACTGCTGTGAAACAATGTACAAATACACATGCAGTGAAAATTAGTAGCAGCATCAAAAGCTAATTATTTAAAAGATAACTGGCACATTCAGCAGTATAAACTAGTGATTTGTTTTCAGATGAGAAGGCTCTGCTGTGATAATTTCAGTAATTATACGAACACTATTCGTCAATTCGAGAAAATCAGTACTAACGCCCAAATCTAAACAAGCAGTACGCACTATTTTTAAATCAACAAATCATTGAAGACTAATTTAAAAGACAAGCTTACCTTTAATTTACTTTTTGGGGGGAGGAGACAGAGTCTTGCAATGTAGCCCAGATTGGCTTCAAATTTACAATCCTCCTGCCTCAGCCTCCCAAGTGCTAAGATAGGCATGTACCCCGATGCCCAGCTTTAGCTTATTTCTGTCCAAAAATTAGTTTAATTTAGCAATCAACACTTTCCTCACTCAAATCATAGCAAGAAATTTTAAAATGGCCTCTTACACTTAATAATTTTATATGACAGCTCTAACAAATTGGATCACCAATGAATGTCTATCCAAACTTATAGAAAATGTAGCAAGTCTAGGTGTGTCTGTATGTATATATTTACAAATCCAAAGCAAGGGTTTAGAAGTTGGCTCAGTCATTAATGCCTTTGTTCTGCAAGCAAAACCCACATAAAAGCAAAGGGGCATAGTGTCCTGCCTGAGATTACAGACCACAGGAGGAAACTTCTCCTGAAACCAGCCATGTTAGCTGAAATGAAAAACTTCAAGCTCAAGAAGAGACCCTGAATATAAAGTGGAGAACATGGAAGATGATACCTGACATCAACCTTGACCCTCACATGCACATGTACACACCCTTACACACACCACACACAAAATGAAGATATCAAATCAATTGACTGACCCTGAAAACAATACATACACACACACACACACACACACACACTTACTAAAAAATATACCCGTTATATTTGCTCCAATAAAAATGTTATTTTCTCAGCTATACGAATTTGGTAAAAAGAATACACATGGAGGGACCCATGGTGCCGGCCACATATGTGGCAGAGGAGGGTCTTGTTAGCCATCAGGGGGAGGACAGGCCCTTGGGCCTGAGGGTGTTAGATGCCCCAGTGTAGAAGAATGCCAAGGAGGGAAGAAGGGAGTGGATGGGTGGGGGAGCACCCTCATAGAGACGGGTGGAGGGGGCATGGGATAGGGGGTTTCCAAAGGGGAAACCTGGAAAGGGGAAAACATTTGAAATGTAAATAAAGTATCAAAAAATTAAAAATAAAAATAAAAATAAAAGAATTTGGTAAGATAGATCTGCATCTAGACCATTACTTTTATAACCACAAATAGATTCACATCACCATGAAAATCAAACTTCAATCTTCATTTATTTTTATATTTTTCTCATTATTAAATCTTACATGTAGACACTATACCTATGGGGTTAGCATCTGTCTACATGCTTCCATAATACCTAGTCTAACCAGTCAATAAGTAAGTCTTATCATATTGGGCAAAACGTAAAGTCTTTCTCTAATGAAAAACTCTGCAGTTAAATTCTAGCATAATAATTTTCAAGTTCTCTCTCTACTAAGCACAGCAATAATGTAATAATTAACTAATGAAAAAAGTAATAGAACATACCATCTTCTGCCTTCTGAGAATGTGAAGGGAATGAGAAAAGATTCCCAAAGCCCTGCCTTCTCTTGTCATGCGAAGACTTTCTATCAGAAAGGAAACACCACAAAGAAGTATATTTAAAATATCCAATACAATATATACTGGAGGATTATAACTATCAAAACTTTAGTTCTTTCTCCTTCCTTTTCTTTATTAATGATAGGGCAGCACCCACACTCTGCCCATTTCCTCACAAACTTATGTAAGCAAATACATGAACACGGATACATGATAAAAAAAAAAATACTGATTTAATATAAAATAAGAATGGAAACCAGGAAATGGTTTAGAGTTATTCAAAGAGACACTAGCTCAAACATTATAAGCAAAGCTCCAAAGAGAAAGGTAGACTTCTTATCATAGCAGGTGGCCATACCATTACTGGCTATAGACCACAGATGAGCAGTTAGTTACTTTAGAAGCTAGTCAAGATTGGTTATATTGAGTTATAATGTCTTTTAAAAAAAAAACTTCTGAGTTCGAGGCCAGCCTGATCTACAGAGTGAGTTCCAGGACAGCCAGGGCTACACAGAGAAACCCTGTCTCGAAAAACCAAAACCAAAACCAAAAACAAAAACTTAATTTAAAAATCTCACATTCTCCATATTAATGCTGGCATTCATCAAAAGTAATAAAAGTAACCAAGGACAAATCTACTGGAAAAATAAGCTTCCTAATTGTAAAGGACTAGAAACATTTCCCAAGCCAGGAGCTGTCCAGATACACTCCACGTGGATGATATTTTTGTAAACATTTTACTGGGACAAATTACATTCATTCCTTTACATGTTGTTTGAAGTTACGTTCTTGCTCCAAGAGCAGTTATAAAGAGCTGTTACAAAGGCCATATGACATGGACATACACAATAGTTATCTTCAAGCCCTTAATGAAAAAGCTTGCCAATCTTTCACTTAACCTACAGCAATAGCTAGGGAAGAGCTGCAGTATTAACAAACGAATGATTTCATGAGGAAACCTTTAGCTAGAACTGATCACTTCTTAGTGTTCATGAGCTGATTGGATAGTCACTGCTGCTTTACTTACTCTGGAGTAGCTTTGGATTTGCCTGGAGAAAAAGCATACTCATCCTTATCTAAGCCATCTGAAGGAACAAATTCATCTTCCCCATCGTTTGTTATGGGAGATGCTTTAACTTTCAGTTCTTCTAAATCATTATTGTCATCAGCGGCAGCAGCATCGTCATCCTCCTCTTCTGAGAAATCAAAAGTGTACTTAGGTCTTTCAGCTAGGAGGAAAACAGAAATGAATGTAACAGGATGCAGTGACATGTTGCTACAGTTCCAAACAATTAAGAAACAAAGGGAGAATCATTTGTGCCAAGGAGCTTGATACTACCCTGGGTGACATAGGGTGGGACTCGGTCAAAAGCAACAAAAGAATGTGGAACTCAAAATCCAAGATTTACCACCTAAAATATTTTTTAAATATATTAAGAAAAAGATGAAGTTTTGGAGAATAAAAACCTATGGTCTCCCTTAACACTTTTCAGGGGACTATGGTACTAGTATTTACTGTGTTTGTTAGAACAACATAAACTGATGGGACTACTTGTTTAGGATGTTTCTTACTATACTTACATATTATTCAAGAACACAAAAACTTGATTGGTATAACCATGCATCCTCGTGTCATGTGTGCCCTGTACAAAGGACTATTGATATAAGATCTCCCATTTCTTCAATTACAAATAAGAAAATTTATATTCTTTTAAAAATGATAAACTTTCTTTTAGCTTGTCTAAGTGAAAACATTTATTTCCCTTTAGGGTTAGCTGCACTGTAAAATAACAATATAAGGACCAGCTCAGTTGGCAAATGCTGCCTAATATGCAAAAATCTCTGGATTCAAGTCCCACTGAGTTAAATCATACACTGAGCATGCTGGTACGTGTCTGTAAAATAGGAAACAACTGTAGAGAAGAATTATGCATCTTGGCACAATGCAAGTAAGTTTTATTTTAAATTCTAGCATGCATTATAGAGGAGAATTTTTAATCTATTTGGACACTCAATAATTTCTATTTTACTTTTCATGTATAGAAAAACATAAGCATAATTTTTGAAGCATTAACTAGTCTTAACTAATTAATTTTCATGTACCTTAATCTAACCATGTAAATTATTCACCCTTATCATTTATACCTATACCATTAGGAAAAGAAACTTACCCACTTGATAAGACAATCAAACAATTTAAAGCCTGGCATTCAATTAAAAATACATTTGCCAGAGTTAACAACCATAAAGTCATAATATTCATTTTAATGAGTTAAAACTTAAGAAAATGTAAGGGCATCATAAAACAAGCTAATCATATTTTATAATTATCTGAGTATATGCAATTAATGAATATTCAAGGAAGATCAAATCACACTCTTAATAGCAATACACTAGAAGACAAGGCGCTGTAGTCTAGCCACAGCATTATATTTAGAGACCTGAATACAAAGAATCAAAGTTACAGGGAGGAGACCTCTCATGATAAAAGTAGTAGAATATTTACACAGAGAACTTCCAACAGAGCTATCACAGCTGCCAATACTGTGACAAAACAATCTTTATGTTCTTTGGTTTGGGGTTTGTTCATTTTTAACAAATATCCCAAAGCCATGGAGAAAGCATTATCTAAGCTTTAATAATAAAATGAAGTAGAAAACATGATTTGGGCTGGAGAAATTACTCAATGATTAAGAATACTTGCTCTTGAGAAAGACTCAGGTTTGGTTCCTAGCACCCACTTGGCAGCTCACACCCATCCATAACTCCAGAGCCAGAGGATCTGGCACCCTCTTCTGACCTCAGCAGGCACCAGACATACATGCTGAGACATACATGTATGCAAAACATTTTTATATGTAAAATAAATCTGCTTTTAAAAAAACTAATTCACTTTGTCTTTCTTTGGAGTGATGATTTACTTTAGTGACACTGATAATATTACTGTGCCAAACATATAGGTCAACAATCATATACAATAAGATAAATATAAAATGTATCACAATACCAGCTGCTCTCCTAAGCAAAGAATCTCTTGGGATAACCACAGGCTCTGCTTCTTCCAAGTCACTCTCTGATTTGGACTCATCATCTGACCAAGGGTTCCGTCTCTTCACTTTCTTCGCATTAGGTTTACCAGTGGATGTAGGTGTTTTTCTAACCCTGGTACCTAAAAGCAAGACAATGGTAATTTGCATATAAATACTTATTCAAAGTTACTAGTGAAGCTTTTCAGTGAAAGGTTCATTATAAAATAGAAATGCACATAAAAACTAAAGGTATTACTTGAACTACTAAAAATAAATAAATCAATCAAAATCAGTAGACTAGACACACCCTACAGTCCTTTTCTCTCTTACACACAAACATGCACAAAAGCATTCTAATGCCTTACCAGGCTCCTTTTTCTCTCTTTTGGGTTTGGGTCCTTTATTCACAGGAGTAGATGGGGTCAATGTCTCTTCTCCTGTACCTTCTACTGGTGTTCCACTAAATTCTTCATCAAATTCTACTTTCACTACTGTGGTATCAGGATCACCCTATGTATTAAAAAATCAAACCAAATTCAATCATGAGTAAAAGTAAAAAGTAAATTAACAATACTTATTTTAGAGATACAGTTTCACTAACAGTTTCTTCATACCAGGCAAGTTCTTTTAATGTATTCCACTTGAGATATGTTTTATTTTATTTCATTTTCCTGTTTCAAATTAACACTGCTTATAAGCCCAACATTCTGATATATTCACTGAGATGATAGCCATTTAGAAAAATCTTAAAGAATAAGCCAGGATCTTGGTTAGCAAAGTAACTATGAGACTAAAAGCTATGTACTCAAAACAAAAACAAAATAAAACAAACAAAAAACCAAAACCAAACAAACATACAAAAAACAGACAGCCAAAAAATCCCAAACCCCACACTATCCATGCCTGTATCTACTAGGAAAACATTTTCAAATTGCTGAATGAAAATAAGGAACAGATGTATTTTGTGAAACACTATAAGGCTGAATCTAACACGAAATTATTGGTGAGGGCAGGAGACCAAGTGGGTAGTACACTGTTAGTCTAACCAAGTCAAAACAAGAGTGAAGGACAGCAGCAGCTGAAGGAAGTGTGAACCATTCTGCTTTAAGAAGAATCAAAGAAAACATCCCAAAGGAGTCCTTCCTACCAAGTTCTAAAAGAGCCATCTAGGTTTGCCAGGTGGGTGGAAAAGTGGTAAAAGCAGCAAGATGAGAAACAAAGCAGGCCCACAATCAGGACAACAGCCTAGTTTCAGCCATGCTTGGTTAGAGGGGCTTTGGGCATTACATTATAGGTCGGAGACAAACATTTAAGAGTTATTGTTTTAAGTGGGCAAAGCTCAGGGCAGGCAGGGATGAGTTTATTGACACTACATAAAGTAGGGGAAAAAAGAAGGATAAGAAATGACCCTGACACCAAAGGACAGAGGCCACTGAGCTAAGATTAAAACTGAGTAAGGGGAAGGCCCAGGCTAGAGGAATACAGCCCAGTCAACAGACAGAAAAGAATACTTGCTCTAGTGCCAAAATGCTCCTATGTTTAAAATTGCTTCAAATATTAGCTCTCCACACACACAAAAATTAAAATTAAAACAATTTCTCTGACAGGTAACTCCATTTTAGGCTTAATCACTAATCACAAAGAGCCTGTATTCTTAGTTATGTGTTGAATATACATGCATGCATATTCCTTGGACTATAAAACCAACCTGTCTAGAACTCTGGACTCTATAAGACCATCATACATCCTGCTTTCTTGGCTCTGAACATTCACTTAAGCCTTCATATCTAGCTAATCCTGGCCTATCCTGCCTAAGGGTAAATTTCACTTTTTTTTTTTTTTTTTAAAGTTCTTGATAGTAACTATTAATGCCAATAATGCTAGATGTGCTTTACAGTGTTTAACAAAAAACAAACAAGGAGATCATAGAAAGTGGTTACTTCAAAAGCCAAATAAAGTTTATTTTCTGCTTAACACTCCCTTAATTTGTCATGATAATATAACATTTAAATTTATAAAGTTAATAATTTATATGGTTTGGGGTTGTTTGTTGCTAAAACTTTAATTTAGAAAGATGTTCAGCAGAGTGTTTCTCATTCTAAATCAGAATTTAGGCCCCTGTAGTCCCAATCAACTCAGAAGGCTGAGGCAAGATATCAGGTGAGCCCATGAGTTTAAGATCAAACAGAGGGGATGAAGGGGCGGCAACAAACCGAACTAAATAAAAGTGGCTCTAAACACACGTGATCCTTGATCCAACTGTTCTCATGAAAGAGTACTTCCTATCACATCAGAATACATTATAAATCATAAAGCATGATTAGGCACAAGCTTAAAGTAGAGTGTACCGATGAGCTGACACAGGAATGTGTGATACCTTCTTCTTCTTCAGCAATTTTCTGCTGGCATCTGCCTTCATTGCAGTAATTTCAGGAACAATTCTTCTCCCATAAGGTGAGGGCATCGTCTCCTCCAGCTGAAGTTTCTTTACTTTAGGTTTGCCAACTTTACCTTTTATTGCTTTCCCAGACATTCCTGCCAGAATATCTTCTCGTTCTTGTGCTTCCACTTTCTGAAATACGATTAAAGGGAAGGGGATACACAAACAGCTCTTTGTTAAAAAAAAAAAAAAAATCACTATTGCATAAGAACTCGCAATAAATTATTCATATGTTAAGAAAGAAAGGTTTCTTTTCGGCTAATCTAATCTGAGATGAAATAATGGGAAGAGAAGAAAAAACTTCTGAGTCAGAAGAGCTGAGTCTTAATCACTATTCATAAATGTAGCTTCTACTCTTAATATAATATGGCAATGGTAACTGGTGGCCTAAGTGGTTCGTTATAGTCCTGTGAGAGTATGGGATGGGACCACTGCTGACCTGTTGTCATCAGAAACCTCGCAAACCACAGACAGATCTTCTGTTAAAAAGTATGATGTGGGGCTGGACAGACTGCTCAGCCATACACAGCACTGTGACTCTTACAGCCCACATGGTGGTTCATCTCTATTTTTAACTCCAATTTCAGGGCACTCTATCCCCTCCCATGGCCTCTTCAGCACTAGCCACACAGGTTACACACTAGTCACACAGACATTCAGGCAGAAAAACATCTATATGCATAATAAAGGAAAAAATAAATCTTAAAGTATGAAGTTATTCTTTTTAGTTGCTTTAATCATAATGATTCACAATTTTAAAGTTAGAAAGAAATCCCAAGACATTGAGCTTATGGGGTTTGTTATCTAAATAAATGAATATATAAAAACATAACCACAATTAATGTGATAAATTCTAAATTCTACAAAATTACTCTTTATAATAATTAACAGGCTTGGAAATATGCAAAGGAAAGTGCCATCTCTTGAAAGACATTTAAATACATTTTGTTTAATAAAAGTTTATAAGTATGATGTTTTGAAATCAAACACGTTGATATCCAATGTTGATATTTTACTTACTAGTTATTTATTCTTAACAAGTAACTGACAGTTGGCAGGGCACCTACCATGTGGCAGGCTTTATAAAGCCCTATCATGTCTATTTTAGGAATGATGATGTAAAAGGCTTTGCAAAGATGAATACTTATTTTTGATCACACCAACAGAGCACCCTCTAAGCAAGTCTCTTCTTCTCTAGGCCTCACATCCTTATCTGTTTTGTAGAAAGATGACTTCTTTCATTTGAGAATGACATGCAATGCGGTATCGGCATATAAGGTATGTTCAATTGATAGTATCATAACTTTAAAGAACACAGAGTCATAAAATTTAAGTCTAAATACTCTGAGTTATCAAAAAATACTGTATCTTGGGGCTGGAGAGATGGCTCAATGGTTAAGAGTAATTATTGCTCTTGCAGAGGACCCAGGTTCAATTCCCATCACCCATAAGGTAGTTCATAAACATCTGTAACTCCATTTCCAGGGAATCTGATACTCTCTTTTGAACTCCATGGAAGCAACCATGCATACAAACATGCATTCAGACAAAACACTCGAGATACAGAAAACAAATCTACAAAAAGTAAAACTCTCTAGAATTGAGAAATTTATTTTTACTTAAGTATATGTGTCTGTGTGAGTGTATATTACATTGTGTATAGGAACCTACGGAGGCCAGAGGGGTAGGGGTCTATGAGAACTGTCTAATGTAAGACAAAAGAACAAAATCATCCTCTGGAAGAGGTCAGCAAGTGCTTTTAACGGCTGAGCCATTTGTTTGAATATTGCTAATTATCAAATAATAAAGTGACAAATTAAAAGTGTAGCAAACAGCAACACTTGGGACCCCGGGATTGCCTCAAATGGTAATGTTTCAGCTGTCTATTAGCAAATCTCTACTAGCAAAGTAAGCACAAAATGAGCATGTTTCTCTCTTCTAGTCAGTGCTCCAATTTAAAGCAGTATCAGAATCGCGGTAACAGTAATCAGAACCAGTAATTCTCTTTTTAATATGTGTTTGGTCATCTTTAATATGATGGAAGCTAGGGTCTCACTCATGCTAGTCCACATGCTGCACCACCGAGCACACCCACACACAAAATTAGTTTTTAACATAGAAGCTAGCAGGAAGAAAATATGTCTCTGTTTTTAAAAATCTAATTAGGTCAATGTATACTATGGTACTTAAAGGATCAGGAACCTAAAACAACACAAAAAAGTTTCAAAAATTCCATCAGGCAAGTAATATGATGTACTTGTTCCTACAAATTCTAACTATAAGAGAAGCCATGGGAAGTTAAATTAAATACTAGAATAATAATAATAATATAATTAAGAATCTGAAATAGTGAAGTAACTAAAAACTTAGCATCATGCAATAATAGTGGCTGCTTACTTTTGATATTCTGCTCTGCTGCCATTAATTTGATTTTAGTACTTTAAGAGGCAATTTTTAAAAGGTTTATATTTTAAGTCATTTCTCTACGTTTACTTTTAAAATTAGAACTCCACTAACAGAATATCACTGAAATTTTTTATAATCTAAAGGAAATCACAATGCCCATATTCAATCATACCCATGGATTGCCTTATGTCTTTTCAAAAAAAAAATGCCAAAATAAATTAATTAGCAGAGTCAGAAGTCAGGTATGAGAGTTTAAACCAATAAAAAGCATTAAAAATTTCATTTATTCTAATGAATTCTGTAGCATTTATCTCTGTTCACACTAGAAAGAGCTTTCTTTATAACTTCATAGAGGTAAAGCTAGCTTGATCTCAACTTGGATTATAAATACACTAATACAAAGTTAAAAAAAATTCTGAGATAATTAAAGAAGAATGTTCATTATTATCTCAAAACCATTTTTCTAAATATAGTTTATTCATTTTAAAAATTATTTATTCATTTAGCAGGACTGGAGACTGAACTCAGGCCTTACACATTCTAGGCCAGTGCACTACCACTAAGCTACATTCCCAGCCTGAAATACATATATTTAGTACAGATTTTACATACATCCAATTCTTCAACAAATGCTGCTAAATCTTCTTTCCAAAGATCTGAAGGAGATTTCCTTTTGAGATCATTAACCTCTCGCCCCTACAATTAAAAAAAAGAAAGAGAGAAAAAGAAAGAGTAGTCCAGTTTAACATTTAATAGTTTTTAAATGTGTAAAGGATAAATCAAAATACTTAGTTTTGGACAAAGAAATCAAAGATATGGATAATACTGAAATTGTTCCAAATTATTTAACCCACAAGCGTTCATACTTTTGTATCTCTCTGCTTAATGAGTTCTTCAACTTTTTCTTTAGTAAGAGACCATAGAGACATATTTAAAATATAATTAAAATCAGGGCCTGACGGAGTTCCTGAGTCAGAGGAACTATCATCATGTTGGTTTTGTGTATCTTCCTCTTCGGCTGCCTGTAAAAAATAATAAACTTTATATTAGCATCCATTATAATACAAAATCAGCATTTTAACTTCATTAATATTAAGTTTAAATGCTATACTGTTAATGCTACTCCTTCAGGGCGGTAGGAGCTTTTTAGGATTACCACCAAGATTGCCTATAAACCCCATTTCTTATTTAAAAGAAAAAAAAGATTTTCTTAAGCTATATAATAAAATCTTCAGAAGGAAGAGTATATGCATCCCTATTTACTCAGGAATTTGATGACATGTTAATCGCTTTTCTAAGTCCCAACCTAAAAAGACACTGTATCTTAAAATTACTAAGTAAATTTTTTTTGTTGCATATTATCAGATTTTTATATTGGTCAGTTAATGGACATGAAAACACACCCAAAAAAGTCACTTATAAAAATGTTTTAATAGTTGTAGAAACATAAATAGACTACATTTACTCACTATGGATGTATTTTAATAAAAATTAGTATGAGGATTATTCAAATTTGAACTCAGAAAATAAGTTGACTGAAAACTAAGTTGATGATTTAAGGTGGAGAGATGTTTTTAAATTTTACTCAGAAAAATGATTGCACTTTAAAGAAGCCTCTTATCCTAATACTATGTTTCAAATTACAATGATTCAATAAAAGTAATTTTAGGTGTCATTGCCTTCAAAGGCTTAAAAACAAAGGCATTAAAAAAAAAATTAAAGTTGTTTAAGACACTCAGGCAGTTAAAAATGAAAAATACTCTAACAAGCCAATAGTTTATAAACAAAACAGTTTTACAATTAAAAATATTGAAATAAAATAATGTATATCCACAAAGTTAGGTCTGTGTATATTTTGGATGTAAAATTATAAAAATTAAAAGTGCAAATCAAATGTTTCATGACATAAATAAAACTATACTCTCAATTAAGGAACAGTTGCTAGATGATTAGCAAGTACCAGAGAAAGTTTAATAGACTGTTCGACAGTGAGCTGCCATGGAGGTGTGAACATCTGGGTTCTCAGCACTGCGTGAGGTATTAGAGCACAGTACAATTCTCCCTAAACTCAAACTTCAGAGTGTATTTTGTCTAGGTTTTCATGACACCAGAAGCATTATTAATGAGCACTCTAAGAATATGTTGCATGTTTCACTATTAACAAGAATATAGCTAAGGGCACTTTTAGTAATCAATTAAAAAGTGAGTTTTTCCATGTTTGATAGAATTTGCAGTATAAGAAAAAACTTTTGAGTGGTGGTATAATCCTCTCTCTTGCTCTCCCAACACTACAGGCTCTAGTAAGAACCACTCCTTTTGGTACCTGACCTCCTTACTTCCTTAAGTGTACACTGGGCAACAATGCTGCAAAACTTTCATGGTGTTAATGCAACTACTAAAAGCAAGCTAGCTTTCATCCATGAATTCTGCTTCCACCAGAAGGGCATTCCAAAACCAGAACACCCTTATATTTTAAAAATGAGTAAGCACTGAATTCACTAGCGTATTAGGCAATTTTTTGAAGATCTATACCTTAAACCAAAACAACACAGTTCAAGAAGGATATAAAGCATAATTTGGAGTTGAGCAACACAGTAAATCACAAGATGAAAAGAAAGTGCTCCTTTCGTCACATGGTCCTGTTCTACTTTATTAAAATAGTAAACAAGCCTGTTAGCTTGATACTACAGAATTTGTTCTAATTTTACTCACTTTAACATATTATATTGACTTCAAATTTGAAAAGAGCTTAATTTGAACAAGAGCAGTATTTCAATATACTTTGATTAAAAAAAAAAATCAAAAAAATTATGGTTGAGAACTCTAAATGGCAAGGAAATTTGACATAGCAGGTCACAGCATATCACACAGTTTTACCTCTCTTAAACAATGTTAACATTACTATCTTATATATACAAATCTATTGCAGTATCTAGAAATATCCATCATTGCTGTTTTTTCACTTTTCTACATTTCTGTTCTAAATCATTGTGTTGTACTGCCTTTTTAAATTGCCTTTGTATCATTACAAATATTAAGAAATTAACTCTTGAGGGGACTCTTAAGGTTTCAATATTTCATTCATTGAATTAATACAACTATTACCTAAAATGGACAATTTAATTACAGTGTTTAAATTTCAGACCAAAAGTGTAAACACAGGCAGAGCACATGCTTGGTGTTAGTAACTACAACAAGGAACATTTGTCTGTCATCTTCCCGGCCCCAACCACTAAACCAAGCAGATGCCACCCTGTCATCACAGACTGGACAATGGAATGATTTTGAGGGCTACCAGTCTGGCTCTCAAAGAGTATGCATGTACTTTATAGAAATCACCATGACAAATTAAGTCTCTTAACAGCAGACTCAAGATCAAGGAAACTGAGCCACATTCTCAGCAAGGAGCCATTTCTAAAGGCCCTGGTGGAGAAGGCTGCTTTGTGGTGGGCGTGCCCTGTGAAGTCCTGAACTGTGTCTGCTCTGTGGGTTAGCAGAAGCCTTCAGCCTCCAGCCAGCTTAGCACCTTTATCAGTTCTAAAGTCAAACTTTTGGGGTTGGGGTTGTTTGTTTTGGAGTTGCTTTTCAGAGCTTCTCTGAGATCTTTTTCTGCAGGTGATTACCTTTTCTTGTGCTTCTTTCCACGCTTTCACTGGGTCAGATTCATAACCTCTCTGGACTAACATTTGAATCAAATCTTTCTTTGACCTATTCTCTATGTGAGGGAAAAATAAAATTAGGATCAAGAAAAGAGATCAATTTGTATTTGCTTATATTCTACTGATAAAAATGTCTTCTATTAATAAGACTTTTTCCCACTGTAATTAGATGTTCAAATCTTTAAAGGCTGTACCTTACCTATAGTAATTTTCCCTTGTATCTTCTCTAAAATGAATCGAGCTTGATTATTAAGCTTTGTAGATTCTGCTCCCAACATTCCTACAAGCCATTCCTTCCGTAAACCATAATAACTTAATCGTAAATCAAAGAATTCTTTCAAAATGTCTTGCACAGTTTCATACTTCTTCAGACATCCCATATGATCAAAGAGTACCTACATAAAATACAAAGTTTTTTTCTTTAAATTCAATAAATCTGTACTGGTATTTTAATTTATATACTATCTATAGTACTTAAAATAACTCTAATATGAATATACACTACCCCTGAAACCCATTAAAAATAAACCAAAATTACTAAAAAACATTTCTATAAATATTCCTTTAGTGACAGGACTTTGATAAACGCAATTTCAAAAACTATGGGAAAGTTTGAAATAGTCAAAATTTTGAGAGACTATTTTTTAGAGGGTTTCTTAGGGGGCTGGAGTGGTGGCTTGCAGTTAAATGCACATATTGTTTTTGTGCACAACCTGAGTTTGGTACCTAGCACCAGAGGAAAGAAACTAATCACTAGATTCTTTAGCATTCAAGCTTATTGTTGTAGCTCTTATTATGATAATCCAATGTATAACTATTTAAAAAGATCACATTACCATGGAATTGCAAGTAAGAGTGGTCTGAAGTTTAAAAACTTTATGCAGGCCAGCAGCTTCTGCTTGCGCAAGCTTCTCTTCTGTCATTTTCACCACAAATTTCACAGTTGTATCAGTATGATATTCTTTGTAATCAGAAATTAGTGCTGGTGTCTTATCTGTTCCATTAAGCATAGGTTCTAGGACCTGCTCTTTGTACACCTAGGAAACATTTAAAGAGACAGTAAGTCTTGTTACAATACACTGTCATGTTCTCATTAGTCACATAACCTTTTAACAATTCTGAGGGCATGCTTGATGGTGAGAAAAGCCATACAAGATGGTGGGTCTGGTTCTGAGCTACTTACTCACCAAAGGTGCTGTACGTCTATAGGTGTAAGGAGGATGTCAGTACTACACCTAGTAGAGTGGCGTTGATTTATAGCAACCAAAACTGATCTGAACTTACTGAGTATGGTAATATTGGCCTACAATATTTCTCATTCCATGCCTTTTTTTCTATTTTTAAGATTTATTTATTTATTATGTATACAATATTCTGTCTGCATGTATGCCTACAGGCCAGAGGAGGGCACCTGATCTCATTACAGATGGCTGTGAGTCACCATGTGATTGCTGAGAATTGAACTCAGAACCTCTGGAAGAGCAGACAATGCTCTTAACCTCTGAGCCATCTCTCCAGGCCCTCATGGTTTCTTTTTAAACAAACACAAACAAATAATCTCTTTTTAAAAATGAACTAAAGGAAGCACCAACTAATGCAATGGTTCTCAACCTTCATAATGCTGCGGTGAACCCCACTCATAAAATTATTTTGCTGCTATTTCATAACTGTAATGTTGCTGCTATCATGGATCATAGTATAAATATCTGTGTTTTCCAACGGTCTTAGGTGATCCCTGTGAAAGGTTTGTTCAACTCCATAGGGGAAGTGGCCCACAGTGAGAACCACTAAGCTAATATAAAACATATTATTTTTTACATATACTTAAAAACTTGAAAATTCAAATACAAAATTCAAATACAAGGGTAAAAAATATATGTGGAACCAAACCTTTATATAGACACAGAATAAACAAACAGGTGAATTATGTGTGCCACAGAGAATGAAGCAACGCTCTTCTTACTTGGTTATACTAACCTGTGTCCAAGTTCTAACTGGAAGTTCTGTAATCTCTACTGTGTTTCTGTCCAGCACAAATATCTCACCACTAACAGCATACTGGTTCTGACCAAGTTCCTGGATGGTGCCTTTGAAGTTCTTATAGTTTGGAAGCTGGCAGGAATAGAAAGGACTCGATTGGACTTTGCTCGTGAGTGCCAGTACCCCCTGTAAACAGCCCTACGCACATGCCCTACGCACACAGCAGGTTAGCTCGGCTGCAGGTCCTTCACCCTGAGCTCACAGCTTCTGTTAACCAGAACACCATTTAATCTTCCCAACACTTTTCACGGGCTTCCTAAATGAGTCTTGTTTTCAGTCTACTGCCCAAATTCCTTCCATATTAGCTTAATATCCTTTAAATTCAAACTCCTTTTGCTTCACACTGAGTGTCTTGTAGAGTTTGTCTGGATCCAACTGAACTTTCTAGTTTTACTCTAGTGATTTTTTTTTCCTGCAGAACCACTACTTTTCTTCCATGCTCTGTTTGAAGATTTTGAATGCTTAACTATCTGCTATCATTTAAATAGTAGGAATGTTCTACCAAGGTTTCATGTGAAAACATAGTCACCACCGTAAGAAATCTGCGTGAGGATTCTAGAAGTAAGGCCTTGGTAAATAGCTAGGATTAAACAAGGGTGAAGCCCCGTGACTACATGACTGACTCCTAGAACTTAGCATGAAGAAGGAGAGGTGAGGCCAAAAAGACAGCACGCACGTACACACACACACACACACACACACCCTCGTTATTCTCACCATATGAAGCCTTGTGCTGCCAGAGGACTCTGCCAGCACGAAAGCTAGCATTAGATGAGGCCTCTAGGCCCCCACAACTCACAATTATGAAGTATAAAATGCCTCTTTCCTACAAAAAATAATCTGCCTCAGGTAATTCTTTGTGAAAACAAAAAGACCATCTACTACCTCTGACACATACTCAGCTCCCCACTTCATTCACCAATATAAATTTACTCATCCCTAACCAAATCACAAGAGATTATTTCTTCTTCAGAAATCTATACTTTATTGCTATCACTAAGAAGTTCAACATATAGCAGAAGACATTTTGTGTATATTGAAGATAGATAGACAGATAGATATCACTATAAATTTCAAGCCCTAATATCTTTTTCCGACGAGATATTAACTTTGAAGACAAAGACCCTAACTCTTTCCCTCACCTCTTAGTACAGGGCTACGTGATACCAGAGATACAAGAAGTATACGCTAATAGAGTAACTAGCTACATTCTCAAATGGATCTAAAAAATGTAAATAAAATACTTTCATAGAAAGTAATTTGGAGCTTGGGAATTGTTTGCGGTGGACGCACGCAGTACCTAAGTTCATATCCTCAGTATTCACATAAAAAGCAAGGCATGGCTGCACATAACAGTAACCCCAGCAAAGAGATGAAAAAACAAGGAAATACCAGGAGCTCACTGGCTTGCCAGCCTGCCTGAAATGACAGTGTCCAGTTCAGTGAGACACCCGGTCTCAAAGCAGTAAGACAGTGAAAGGGGAAGGCACTCGCTGCCCTCTTCTGGCTTCTGTGCTGTACATTTATGTATAGATACAATATGTCACAATATGGAAACTTTTCACAGCTTGATATTTTAACATGTGAGTGTACCAAAAACACCATTCTTTATACAATTCAGAGATTTTAAACCCTGAATAAAGTACAAGGTATTTTAAAATTTCAATAAACAGTTTTAATTTCTGAAGTTAAACTTAGCTTCAGACTCATTCATTTATATGCTTCAGGTAAGCAAATAATATAAATTTATATCTTAATAGCTCTAAGTGAAAAGATTCCATTATTTTTCTAAGAGAAATGAATTTTTCCTTTAGTTAAGTAAACAACCTAAGCCATAAACACTTACCATGGGATGAGGATCCAAACCTTCTAGCATCCGCCTGACATTGTTCACAATTTCTCTAGCATCATAGTTGGGCAGTTTACAAGCCCATCCAGTCCCAATACCCTCTGCACCATTAATCAAAACCATGGGGATTATAGGTATATACCACTCTGGCTCTACACGTTGATTATCATCATAAAGGAACTTAAGCAAGTTATCATCCACAGCTGGAAAAAGAAGTCTTGCCAGAGAGCTAACAAAAGGAAATAGAAGAAGATTGCTCTGAGAAGTGAAACTTTATAAGGACTTAGATTTTAATAATTTTGTCTAGATATAATAAAATTTACCTAATATTAATACAAAAGGCATATTTCTCTCAAGCACAAACCAGTATAAAGAGTCCTTATGTAGCCGGGCAGTGGTGGCGCACACCTTTAATCCCAGCACTCAGGAGGCAGAGACAGGCAGATTTCTGAGTTCGAGGCCAGCCTGGTCTACAGAGTGAGTTCTAGGACAGCCAGGGCTACACAGAGAAACCCTGTCTCAAAAAACCAAAAAAAAAAAAAAAAAAAAAATCCTTATGTACTTTGATATTTACTTACTTTATTAAGTGCTTTAATATTGTTAAATAACTTTGTAAGAAGGTCCAATTATTCTGAATAAAATACCTAACCCATTTTCAGTGTAAAGAATAAAATTAAGTGCAGAATAAAAGTTTACTTTTATTAGCACTGATTTTTTACCAAGACTGCATAAAAATTAAGGCCAAATTATTTATGATCAAATAATTTGAAGTTCTCACTCTGAGCAGAAAAACTAAATGATCCTCTCTCTCCACCCCTATAATTCTACTAAACTTTTACTTGATATAACAAACTTAAAATGAATTTTATGTCAGTAAGTTAGAAAATTATTTACCTTAACATGGTGAAAATATAACGAGGACTTGCAGCATCTTTGCCACCATGAAGCCGAGTTCCAAACTGACCAATGGGCTGAAGCAAGTTAATGTTGTTACTGCCCACAAAATTCTGAGCCAAATTCACAATAGTCATCATCAATGCTTGCTACAAAATAGAACACAAAAAACAAAAAAACAGATGATAAGATTAACAGCCTAAGTTTTTTAGAACTATGCCTCCGTTTGTATTGAAACCAAAACTCTAAATTCTATTGTATTCTCAAAGACCTCATAAAAAGAAAACTACTCTATTATGAATAATTATCATTTAACATGCCAAAAATTACAGTTCTCAGTTGACTCCATTTTTAATGCTTACTTCTCCATGATGATAAGCAGACATTTCAGCAACAGATCCAGCCAGCTGTGCGACTTTAACTTCACGTTTATCATTCCTCTTGAAACAGGTAAACAAAACTTTTCGTTGACCTGGCTTGAAGCCTATTTTTAAAAACAACAACCCTCCTTTTAAAATAATTTTAAAACTATTTTTAAAACACCATCACTGCATGAATCTCAGTCTCACCTCTTTCCCCAGATCACCTTCATTGACAAACCTCTGGTAGGCCATGTAACCTATGCTGTCTCCGCTCTTCCATAAAGTTTGTTAACCATTCTTATCTGTCATTTTTATATGTTATAATAAAATACTTCAAAATATCAACTCTATTAGTGGCAACATGAAATGTTTCGGAGAAAAATGAAAGACATTCACAGTTCCAAAAGAGTACCAATTAAAGAACTCTTGGACCTAAAGAACTATCCAGAAGTGTCATATCTCTTCCACATGAGTTTCTATTTCATGTGACTTATGCCAGCAGTAAGGTAAGTATTAGCAAACAAAAGCTTGACAGTTTCTATTAGCATATTTATAGTCAGGAACGCGTACAAATATCTCCCGCAGTAGTTAAGAATGCATGTAGATTTTAGAATATTTGTAATCTGGATACTCAAGCCATGTGAATGAGCAAATTACTAAACCAGTCTCAGTGTCCTAAAGGCAATACAAATAGCATCCTTTCTAATAACTTCAGTCATAAGAGTATATGCTGCTTTGTCCTCCTTGCTTGAGACCAATGAACATAGCAATAACCTTGTCCATTACTGTGAGGTCAGAGCATGAAAGAAAGAAGAAAACAAAATATAGCTACTTCTTTAAAAATTTCATAATGTAACTGAGGAAAGAAAATTAGCTCAGACAATATGAGGTGCATAAGAAGTAGCATAGAGGTTCATGTAATTTAGACTGAAGGAATCTTTCATAGAAGGGACACAATCTCAGGCTAGACATGATAGATGGACAGAACTGTTATTAAACGAAAAACCAAGCAACACAAAGCTGAACAAATTTGCTATGACTTATAGAGTTGCGGGTAGAGTTGTTCCAATAAGAAAATCAGTCCTAATAGAAAGGTTCTAAACTTTGCAAGTTAGATTATTTATAAATTATATAAATTATTTAGACTGGGTTTTGTTAATGAGATATAAAGGCATTTTAAAAACTTAAGTCGTTCATAAATATTTAGACAAAGTTCTATTTTACCTAATTTTTGAAATTTCAATTTCTGAAATTATTTGAACAACAAAAAAGAAAGAAAAAAAGACCTTCAATGATTCCCCTTATTTTTCCTGAAAAACTCAAAGAAATAGTAAAAACATCAGCTCTCTTACCTCAAAAGCTTTAAGCCCTTTTGAATTATTCTTCATGTCTTCTAAGATTTCAAATAATAATTTTAAATGGACTATAGACTTTAATATTTTAAATAAGAATTTAAAGTGGCCCATAAGGGCAGCCTAAAGTACACATAATTAAACCATACATAGCATACAGGATGAGAAGCTTTGATACTCACCATCCACAAGAGATGGTATAGATCTCTCATTGTCCGAGTTTGAGAAGAGAATCAATTCCTTGTTGATGAAATCGTTGTATGTCAAATGCTTTGTTGCTGTACCATACAAAAATTGCTAGGAGAGAGTTACATAGCAATGTTGTCACTTTCGCTACATGAATCCTAGCCTCACCTCTTCCCCAGATCACCTTCATGACTAACCTCTGGTAGGCCATGTAACCTACGCTGTCTCCGATCCTCCATAAAGTTGGTTAACCATTCTTTTCTGTCATCAATCTTCTTCTTACTAAATGCCTGAAGAAGTCCAAGTAATAATGCAATACATTAAAATTAATTTCATTATAACTTGAATTTAATAAATGGTAAATAGCTCTAACAAACTAAAGTGGTTTTCCTAATACCTTTTAATCAAAATTATATTTGAGCTGAGTCTTTTTATTAAAGAAATAATAAAAACCAAAATTCACTACTTTAGGTACTGTACTTTCAAGAAAGACTTCTCACACAAAACTCTAAAAGGAAACGTACAGCAGGCAGGGAATAGCTAGAGAGATTTTTCTTTTATTCACAATATACTTACCAAGGTAATGGCAGCATCATCTTCAGGTCCAGCATATCTAAACAAAATGCGATGCCTTTCCATATCAGCAAAATATTCCTTTGCTTCTTTAGCTGTACTGGTACCCAATCCTGGATAATTTAATATAAAATAGAGTAACAACAGCTGCTCAAAACCATCAAATGAAAAACTTATAGGTAAAGTCATTAAATTGTTACTAATTGATCAAGCTTAAGACAGACAAACCAAATATATGCCTCATGACTTAAATATACAATGCTACATATTAATAACTCTGTCAAACAAACCTATCTCAAATATGATCACATTCTGATTTAAGTATCATGTAACAGAAAATAAGCAAAAAGGAAATAGTTACATATTAAATGAAACCAAAGGAGCACAATAGAAAAATTTTAAGATATGGGAAATTTACATAGAACAGTTTTTTTAATGAATTAAAATGAAAAAATATTCATGAAATATGAAAAGGTTACATTCAGAGATTTAAGAGACCCATAAATCAGATTATTAAGTGTTTGGATCATTTAAAATATTAAATATATAGTAATTAATGTAATCTTGAGAAATTTTAACTTGACTGGATTTTAAATATGTTAAAACAATATGTTTGTTAGATGCACATTAAAGTAGTGACAGTTGAAACACTATAATATCTAACAGTAATTTCAGATTAACACTTAGCTAAGAAAGGCTAAAGGGCATAAAACAGTGATTGTTAAAATGAGTAAGTAGTTGTATTCTTACACAACACTTGTGTTTGTGTACATAGGATACAATTCATAGTGCTAAGAAGAAATTCTGTAACTTTATTACCACTACTACCACCATTATTATTATTATTGTTATTTGTGGGAGTTTAAAATTTTTTCTTACAGAATTTTCTAGTAAAAATCCTTCAGTCACTGATGGTTTTAAAATCTAAAAGACAAACTTTCAAAGTATTTTCTTACTCTCATAAAATAGATTACCTAAGCAGTCACTTTATAAACTTCAATATTAAACTACAAACCTTTGTAGTACTTTATTTTCCAGGCTTTCTGGTTTTCTATATGTTTTTTCCACTCATCAAATTCAGGAATACTATAGAAGGAAAGTTCCTGCTTATTTTTGCTTGCCTTCAATTAATTAGAAAAAAGAGAGAAAGAGAGAGAGAGAGAGAGAAATTAGTTCTTCTGCTAACTTAAGAAGACAGCTCCAAATTAAAGAATGCAAGTTGTACCTTTACAATGGGAGTAATGAACTCTTCAAGAAAACCATGCTTCAAAAGTGATGGCCAGTTGTGATGAATAAAATTGATTAGCAGGCCTTTGATGTGAGAACCGTCTTGATCCTAAATAAATGTAAAGTAAAAAGTCCCATAGTTTTATAAAATACAACTACTTTTAAACAAGTTTTTAAAATGTATGAGTAAAGCCAAAGCACAATCCCATTCAAATTGTAGATAAATATTTAATGAAAAAGTATAGATTAGATGACTATCACTTAAACTGCAAGTCAGTTAACAACAGACTCAATAGACTTGTCCTTACATAACGAACATGGAGTCATTATACATGTGGTGTGGTGTATCAGAACGTTTAAAGGTAGAAAAATTCACACACACTTATAAGCCTACTTTCTTGGGCAATAGAAGAGGAAGACCACTGGGTGCAGTTATTTACATGTCCTCTCATGACATGAAAACTGCAAAAATTCTGCTTAAAACTATATTGCAGCTTTTTCTGGTGAATTTTTCACAAATGTTTTAACATTTTAAGAGATATTGTTGGTCACATATAAAGTTCCCCCTTTTCAATATTCTAACTCTCTCTTGATTACTGCTATGTTAAAGTCCTCCTTGGTTTTGTTCATCCCAACTTAGGCCAACATGTGCCAATCGTAGCTAGCACCCTACTAGGTCCCTGTTTTCTCTTACAGACGCCAACATTTCATTCCTTTTCCCACATACGCTCAGTTACTGTGATACAACACTGTGTCCTGTTCTTTTCCTACTTGCTGCATTTCAAGAACATTTAAAGATAACCAATAAGATTAATAACTGCCAAAAAATTAAATAATAGAAAATGAGCTTCATGTGCAGAATGCCATACAACAGTGTGTTCTCTAGAAGCACACACTCACTTTCACCTATACTACTTCCTGAGACAATTAACAAAACACAGTGTAAGGGTTAGAGATGTAGCTCATGAGTAAAACGTCTGTCCTGAGTCCGGCATGCCCACGTACATATGCACATGAATAAAACCATCTGAAGATATAAACTATAAATATGTAATAACTTTTAGACCAACCTGATCAGTCATAATCATAATCTTTCCATAACGTAAAGTTTTCAGAGATTCTGCGTCATCATAACTTTTCTTGTATTGCAAACCAACTATTTTAATAATATTGTTTATTTCTGCATTTTCCATAATCTATACAAAAAGAAAAACATTGAATTATTTTTAAATTGCTGAAGTATATGAAAGTATATATGAGTCTGAATCTACATTTGAAAATTCAATTTGAGCAATATGTTAGAAGTGTCTTGGATACAAACCTGTTTATGAGATGCTTCTCGTACATTGAGAATTTTACCCCTGAGTGGGAAGACTCCATATCTGTCCCTCCCAATCACACCTAATCCAGATACAGCTAGAGATTTGGCAGAGTCCCCCTCCGTTAATATTAATGTACACTCCAGGGAATGTTTGCCACCTGAAAAATATTTTAAATTAAATATATTTTGAGTTCCTTATTTCACTAAAAAAAATGTAGCCAGAAAAATTATCACAACAATATCACCTTATATTATACTTAATGAAGTTTAAATGGTAAACTATAATTGTAACTGTAAACTGTAAATTTTAAATACATAGTACTGGATTTCCAACCTCAAAAGATAGTAATAAATAGTACATGCAGCAATTTCTCCTTTCTGTCCTTCCTTCCTTTTTTCTCTATGTATGTATGGCGTATATGTACCCATGCAGAGGTCATAGCAGGACATTAGCTGTTGTCTTCTATTGCTCTTTATCTGATTAATAACCTTGAGACAGAATCTTTCACTGAACCAGAAGTGAGGCTAACTGGCCAGCAAGCTCTCAGAATCAACTTGCATCTTTACCAACCCCTGTCTCAAAGTGCTAGGGTTAAAGGCACAATCAGCCATGTCCAGCTTTGTACATGGGTGCTGGGGATTCAAGCTTAGGGCCTCAACGTTTACACTGCTAGCACTCTTACCCACAGAAGCATCCTCCTAACCTTACAAGAAGCAATTTTGATTATTCTCTTAACAGAAAATCATAGTATAAATGAACATTTTTGAAAACTAAATAAATAAAGTTAAAATCTTAAACTTGATTTGACTCTTACCAGCATCATTGGCATCATCTAGCTTGGGAATGCCTTTGATTTTACTGTACTTTACTGATGAGCACTTCTTATTCAGCTGAGTCTGAGCCTTAAATTTCACCCAGTTCAATATGCTTTCTAAAATGCCACAATTAGAGGCCTTAAAAAAAAAAAAAAAAAAAAGAAATCAAAGGTCAGCAGTATATAAAGTAGCTCATAAGTTCACCTAAAATTTATACAATTGTCTATGACAGCTAGAATCCAGGCAGATTGAAGACAAAATTATAATGATTATAAGATATTCTAGTAAATTTTACTGAATGACAAAAAAACTATATTACAGCTAGCTAGTCAAACTAACTCAGGCACCTATATATACAATGATCTACAGTACTAAGACAAACATAAGAAAAATCCTGTAAACTTCATGAATATGAAGGCTCTAGTAAGACTCTTATTATAAGTTAACATAGTAAAAGCTAAACGACCCATTAATTTACTAATTGGAAAATCCAGACACTGACATCTCCGATACCCTTCCATTTAAAATGTAAAGTCTAAAATCCTATGGGAAAAAAATACTTATTATAAATAACATTCGGATAACTCAGAAACGGATACAAAAACCTCACTCTGCTAACAGAGACTTCATCTAATACACTGTTTATAATTGGAATGAATTGGTGTGTGATAAGACAACAAGCTGTTTCCCTAACAGAGTATCTTCAATTCCAATTCTTAAAGCTGTTTTCAATCATCCTTAGTGATGTGGGTTTTTAGGTACAATAGTTTTCTAGCCAGTTTAATGGGAAAAAAAGTAACCTGTGCCAAATCTAGACTTGACTCACCTAAAAAAAAAATCCAGTATCTGTAACCAAATAAATCACCGTTATATCAACTGTTATAATGACAGAGGCTACAATGTAATGTGAGCTCAGGACTCATTTAAATATTCTACAGGTTGCAAAGCAAGTATCTAAGAAGCAAATCCCTACCTTTGGAAACCCAATATTGGGATTTAAAAAACATATTCTCCATGACAACTGTACTCTATTCCCCCACCACACCATAAACTTTCAAAGGAGAGGGGGGAGAGGGGGTGGGAGGAATGACACACAGTCATACAGATGGACGGATGGACATGATGAAGATAACTTTGGCTAGCTGATTACATGATTCCATTCCCATTGCCAAACAACTTTAAAGGTGCCTCCCAGATATTTACTAAATGTTTAATTGGTGGGACTACTGGAAATTCTGAGTGGTATACAACAGGTTACAAGGAACCAATACAATATATATAGCCCACTGCTATAAAATTCAGCTACAAAATCAAGATTTACTTTACTTGTATCCTCATTTTAGAAAAAATTTAAGTAATGTGCAAATTCAGATGCAATTTGTAATAATGCAGGAAATGCTACACTTTGTCTAGGTTATCCTATACACACACACACATATGTATATATGTAGAATATGTTTATCTGCATCCGTGTGTGTGTGTGTGTTTGTGTGTACTTGATGAACAATTTGAACAAAAGAGTAGAAAGAAGAAAAGAGAAGGCTGTGGGGTTCTGCATGCCCCTTTGCAATGGCCAACTCAAAGCTAACACACTTAGTTATGCAACCCCCTACTATAATGCGGGACAAAACAGTTAATAGTTTAGTGAAACAATGTGTTCTACACTTTTAAAATTAGCAGAATGAAACATATTAGCTCAAAGTACAAGCATGCCTATGGCCAGAGTTACTATGATAAAAGAGAGAATTTAGTCACAAATAAAATAAAATTAAAAAAAAGAAAAACCATTTACTCTGTTCTCAATAACTCTGAAAAAATATTAAAAGTTTAACTTACTGCTTTAAAAAATTTTTCTGACAGTTGGCATTTGGACCCAAAACTTTTGGGCTGCAGAGTCATGTTTTCCTTAGTTTGAGAATCGAAGGTTGGATTTTCAATAAGACAATTAATAAAAACCCATATGTGGTTTTTAACCTGTGAAAAATACAATAAAAATGGTCAACATTAAAACAGGCATGATGTGGTAATATAGCAGAACATACAAAAGCATCACTTACTTGAAATGGTTTCACTGATACACCAGCTTTGTTCTTCTTCTTAACTACTTCAATCAGTTTACCAACAACTTGATCTACTACGTAATCCACATGCCGTCCACCCTGCAGAGGAGAGAGTACAGAACACAAAATATCCAGCAATTTGGTAGTGCAGTATTAATTACTTTCTAGAGGAGTATGAGACTGAAGATGACAGCAAGGATCGAACAGGATCCTTTAGGTCACGGTTACAGAAGTTATCTCCTCTCTTTCTCTTCACTCCACATCTCATACCACAGCTATGGTGTCTCCCAACACTCAAGACCAGTTCTCAGATTATCTGAGCACCAGGGAAATGTTCAACATTGTAAGTGACATCACTCAGAGTTGGCATAGGTACCACAAACTGATTAATGGCTCAGTCCTTCCAGATTGTCTTCAATTTTCAAATTCCCCTGAGCTACCTATGTAGCTGTATAGCCAGAGAAATCCCACGTCCCACTCAGATTTAACAATTTGATAAGATGTTTCACAAAACTCAAGAACGTATTTACATTTCACTTTCCTTTAACAGTTTATTATTAATAAAAAGATAGTCTTTCCAAGACTATCTCACTAGATATAGAAACCATTCTTAGGGCAGGCCCCATGCCCAGCAATGATGGCCAATACAAGACAAAGTCAATGGCACTTTTGGAGGTTCTTTTTTATTTTTACCTTAAAAGGCCTTTTGCATGTATATTTTGGTTTACAATTTTGTGTTTTTATGGAATTCTCTGTGTGTGAATGTGTGTCACTGCATCTATCTATGTTTCTTGAGCTTTTTCTCCTGTGGTTTCATTCTATTCCTGTTTGTTCATTTTTATCATATTTTATTTTATCTTTATTTTTTATAGGGAGAAAGGGATGGAGGTTAAAGATGAAAGGGGATGAAAGACAGAGGATCTGGAAGGAGATGGAGTAGGAGAAACTGTAATCAGAATTTTTTTTAAAAAATCCATTTTCAATTTAAAAAGAAAAACAACAGCAACAAAGAAAGAACTCATAAAAAGCCAAAGGGGCAACATGTATAGGATAAGATATAAGGAAAAAGAAGACCCCACCCTCTCTCTCTCCCAATGGTGCTGTGTTATTTAACCTGAGATATCTCTGAGCATCAGTGCTTAGGGTATTTTTGGTTGTATGCAGGTTTATGCTACATCCTCCCATTTTTTTTTTTTTAAAAGAAATACAAACCATGTGACTTAGATCCAACCAATGAGATTTTAGCAATTAGTAGCTGGTTGGTTCTTCTGGGAAAACTATTATATTCCTGACCAAAGGATGGCGATTTGGGTTACTACCAAGTTCCTCGCCCTAGACCTTGGAGTTTAGTTATAGACATGCAATAGTGTTTGAGGATAAGAAACAAAGCCACATGCCATAGGCGGTAGAAAAGGAAGTCAGGAAAACCAGGCCCCTGGTGGCATCATGATACTACATAGTAGCAGCCTAAAAGTGTCTATCTTTTGGAAGGAATTATCTCTAGTTCCTAAGAGAAATGAGAGAGAAAAAGTAAAACCTTAAATCAAAAGGTTAAACGTTTTAAAAAGTAAAGCTTTAAGTCACTGTCCAACAGAATACAATCAACACTGAGATAAATTTCTGTTGTCCAAGAAAAAGATTGGGGATACTGTATTATTAAAAGAAAGAAAAGAAAAAATGTTAAAACATTACAAAACAAAACTTAAACAAGAGTCACAAATCACTGCTTTAAACTAGTCCATAGTATTTGTTTGCATCACTCACTACTTTACTGTCATCAGTGAATAATCCTTTCAACTCATTCATTCATTCATTCATTCATTCACTTTGCAGAGTCTGGATTAAAGTCAGAGCCTCAGATATGCTAAGTGAGCACTCTGCCACTAGACTACACCCACAGCCAATAAATGCTTTTTTGTAAGAAGAACTTTGTGTGACTTTGCAATCCAAAACCTACAGAAGAAGGAAGGTTCCAGCTCCTTAAAATAGCACATACTATGTTCCACAACCCAAGTCCTCGAGGGGCTCCTGTCCTACCATTCTCTGTCATACCCCAAACTCAGAATACAAATAATGACTCTTAGCGATCTAAATTTCATAAAACATGTTCAGTAATAAGCACCAAGTACATGAACTTCTCAATGTATATTTAGATATTTTGAATACAGCTATCTGATAAAATAACTTCCATTTTATGAGTCAATTTTAATATAACAAAGCCAGATCTTTTTGTCGTTTTGCGTAATTTGCTGTTTAAAGTACTGCTTTGCCCACGACGTGGAAAACAACAGGGCTCAGGACACTTACTTTCGTCGTTGCAATACTATTCACAAAGCTGATTTGCTGGAAACCCTTTTCACTCAAGGTTAGACAAACATCCCATCTTTCATTTGCAAGTTCATGAATAACTTTGAGAGCTACTCCAGTTTCATCCAATTTGTCTTTCACATAAAGGTCTACATAGCTGCGAAATCCATTTACCTATGAATTTATAAAACAATAAACAATTACCCCTGGGTCAACAGCATAGACACATGTCATTAGTTACTTCTCTTACTGCCACTCTCATTTACAGCAGCTTTCACCCAAGTTGCAAGCCATCAAGCATTCCGTTCTTGACCTCTGTTCTTAGAGCATTCATTTGTGCATGTGCTTGATAAAGCTGAGAAAACATGTCTATTTAGGTAAATTATATAGTTTTTCAGAAAACATTTTTTGGTAAATGACAAATGTTAACTTTCCAGTATGAGTTCAGACATGAGAAAAATTAAAGCAAAAGACATCTGTATCCTATGGAAAACAGCTAACCAAAGAAATTAACAAATTTTTACAAACCTCCAGAACAACTTAGACTGTGCAATAACTGCCATTCTGAGGTCTGTAGAGAGATGCATGCTAAAGAAAATCGCAGAATCTCAGCATTTGCTTAACCAGAGCACAAGTTTACTAAGATGGTAAACACCTTAAACAAGATGCTGTGTGACTAATCAGTACTGGAAGAATACAGCCTGGGAAGCTTCTGGGCACACTTGGGAGCAGCTCCTATCCCAACAAGTTTTCTGTCCAGGGACTGCATCAAGCCTTCACATGGAAAGAACAGGATGGATCAAGAAAAAGATACACTTGCCATGTGCTGGCCAGAAGAAGACAGCGGGAGCCAGTGAACAATCCACCCAGCCTCCATTCTCTTACAAAAAGAAAACAAGGAGTGAGGCCTGATGATTCTGTAGGTCAGTGGAGCTCAGGAAGCAGACTAAGAAGGATACTGTTGGAAAGCTGCCACAGCTAAGAAAAATGCTTAAGAGCAAATGAAAAATCTCTACTCATAGAAAGATGTGCATGCCGAGCACTCTGAAACCAACCTATATGGAATAGGCTCAATGTGCAATTCAAGACTGAGATTTAATCAGATATTAAAGAACTCGTCTCTTGCATGCTAGCTACCCCAAGACTAATAAGCCTCTAATAGCAACAGAGCAGAAGACACACACCATCTCTGCCAGGGGGAAGACACAATCAATGAAAACTAGAAGAAAACAAACTTCAAACACTTGGAGAGATTAACATTAGGCCAATAACAAAGCCCATTTACCCCAGTGTCTGCCACTATACACAACACAAAGTCTTTCATAAATACTTTCAGGAATACCAAAATAAATTTTAAAAATTCAAAATAAAATAATCATCAGAACCAGCTCAGATGGAGCTGGATATATTGTTCATTGGTTAACAGCACTTCTGCTCTCCCAGAGGACAGAGAGCCCAGGTTCAATTCCCAGACCACATAAAAGCTCACAACCATCAGTAACACACATGGTGTACACATATATACATAGGCACAAGACTGTATTTTTATGTGTATTTGATGTGTATTATATTAATACACATAATATGAAAATAAATCCAAATTTAATACAAAACATCTCAGATGTTGTAACAGGCACTTAGAATCACTATTGTTAGTACAGTACAATCTCTAGTGGAAAAGGCATGACACTTCAGTAGAGAGATGGAATTCAAATAATTAAGAACAAAATGGAAATGCTAAAAATCAAAAGCACAGAAGACATAAGAAATGCCACTGATAGGGTCAACAGAAGAAGAAAGATAAATTTCTTTAAGAACGGATAAAGCTGAAGGCAAGGAACAGAAACTAAGCAAACTAAAACAGAACAAAATAGCCCAAGCCTGAAGGAGTGTAGTAAAATCTACTGATTTTGTACACCAGAGGTAAGAGAAAGAATAGGTCAGACAGTTGACACAATCATGCCTAAAATCTTGCAAAATTTGTGAAAAAAAAAAAATGAAATAACACAAGGGGGCTGGAAAGGTGGTTTAGTGGTTAAGAGCACTGTCTGCTCTCCCAGGTGCCCTACGTTCAATTTGCAGCACCTACCTGGTGGCTCACAACCATCTATAATGGGATCTGATGCCCTCTTCTGGCATGCAGGTATACATGCAGATAGAGTACTCATACATAAAATGAATGAATAAATCTTTTTTAAAAAATGAAACAACAGAGTACAGATGCTCAAAGACATCTCATAGGATAAATGAAATCACAAACAAAACCATCGCAAACACAAGTACATATTAGATGTATAAAATCCTCATGACAAAGAGAAAAGAAATAAGTTAACCTTACCAAGAGAAGAACACAGAGAAACACATCACAGCAGACTTCTAATCATAACCCATGCCAATAAAGAATTGAGTAACATCTTTACATGCTTAACAAAAATCACTGTCAACCCACAATTCTATTGAAAATATCCTTTGAAAGACATGAAAAATAGCAGGACTTTCTCATACAATAACAGGGGGAAAATTGCCAGGTGTTGCATAAGACAAGTTAAAGAAAAGCAGAAATAAATGATTAAATCAAAACTTAAAACTGAGACAAATGGCATATGCATGTAATTAATTGCAAGTTCTCAGAAGGCTGAGACAAGAGGGTTGCTTAAGCCTAGGAGTCACAGGTCAGCCAGGATAACATGGCTATACCACCAAAACAAGACAGCAGCAAACAAACAACAAAGACACAGGCCCACAAGCACACGTCTGTACACATCTCAGAAACTGACAACCGCACTAATGTTCTTCTGCCTCTGTCTCTTCCCCATATGATGGCTACATCCTGTGAAAGTAAACAGGGCTTGGGAGACAACGCAGTGAGTCAAACACTTGGAGGAAAAGCAGGAGGCCCGGATAAAATTCCCCAGAGCCAATATAAAGCCTAGCGTAGCAGCACACGTCAGCAATCCCAACACTCCTACAGCAAAACTGGGGCAGAGGCAGGAGAACCTCCAGAACCTGACGGTCAGCATGCCTGGCACATGCTGAACAGTGCAGCACTGAGGACAGACAACAAAGGAGCCAGTCTCAAACAAGCTGGGAGGTGAGGACCACAGCTGAAATAATCCTCTGACCTTCAAATTCATAGCATGGCACATGTATGTACACGTGCATGCACACACACAAACACACCATGAAATATTACAGATTTATGAATTCCCTTAGCTATATGTGAAAATATGAAATGAAATGTTACACAAACCCTATGGAAATTACTAAGGGATTTTCAAAGGATAATATGAAATACATTCGTTTTTTTGAATGATCAAAGGACAGAAGAAAAGAACATATGCAAGAAATAGAAATTAGCTAGCAAGATAATAGATCAAATAAATCAATAATCATGTTAAAATAGTAATTGTTTAAACACAGCAGTTAAATAAAATCAGACAAGATTTAAAAAGCAAGATGCAACTATCTGTATCTACAAAATAACAACACTATTAAATTATTTCCCAAGACACTTACAGGCAGCTTCTTCCCATTAAACATGACCTTGACCCCTTTACAGGAACCAGCTAAATCATATGCTCTTCTGGTCATGAGGCCCACAATGTCCTTGTCAAGTTTCTCCATCTTAAACTTGGATAGATCTGGCTGGAATGTTATGCACGTATAATCTTCACCATCAAAATGTTTAATTTTGGCTTCAGAAGTCTTCATCATATTATTCATCCATGTCTTTAGAAGAAAATATACACAAGTGTTTCTTTAATGCTTCTAATTTTTGTAACACAAAGAATCAGCTCACAAAAAACATTCATTTACCACATTTTTATTTTCTAACCTCACAACAAAACACTTTGAAAGTGATTAATATGGAAGTCAAAAGTTAGAAGTATTATAATTACACGGGGCCAGGGGTGAAAATAAACCGCACAGCTTTTATACGACGGCAGTGAAGCATCCAACACGCATGGGTTTTTATAAAGGTAAACACACATGTTTATCTGATAAAATTGTTTTAGCATATGTAAAAATCAGAATACTGTCCAAAGGCCTGCCAACATTTCTTACATGTGAGCCTGATGACTCAGGGAGGAATTTTTCCAGCATGCTCAAGTGGTTGCATCTGCTAAATAACGCACCCTGCCTTAAAAGAATAATAAAGGAGCTACATAAAATTTCCTAGACAGTCTAGTTTCTTGTTGGCAACTTGCTTAATACTTGTAATCAAACACAAAAGGTTATACTTAAACTTCTATTATCTAAGCAAAACAATAAAACATTTGTGTGTTTCTTTTTGTTGTTTTTTATTTTTTTTACAGTGAAACATTTTTAAAGAAATAATAAAAAACTGGACATGTCTTTTTCATACCTGCTTAAAACTATGCTTGTATTCTTTGCAAGCCGTTTCTACTGTAAACTTTGTACTAAAAATATTACAAAGTTTTGCACCATAACCATTACGGCCTCCTGTAAAACAAGTTCAATAGGAAAACTTTAGTTAGAGTTATTTTAATAGAAGTTTATTCACTCAGAGCAAGGCTGACATAAGACAGTTCTGTTTGTTGTATCATTTTCTCAAGTACTGACTGAATAGTCCTATGTTTAGCATTTTTATATCAAAAATATAATTTAGTAATATAATTTAGATACTACATAATATGCAATATAGTATCATTAAAGCATTTGTGATTACTTTCATGATTTAAGAAAAACAAGCCTAGTATCTTATAACACAGTAAGCTTATGTGAGTATGAAATCTAAATTTTCTAACAGTCACTTCATGTACATCAACTTCTCAGAGATCTGGACTTAAAAGAAATTATCAACCTATTGAGGCAAAATATTTTTTCAAATTTCCTTATATACAAAGTCCTCTTTCCTCTCTTGACCCATTTAAGGAAGAGTTAAAATCTTTTATTCTCAAAAACTCTGTAGCAAGAGCTACAGAGATAGCTCAGTCATTAAGAGCATTCAGGTTCAATTCCCCACATCCATAGAGAAGCTCACAATCATCTGAAATTCCAGTTCCAGGGCAACTGACAAGTTCTTCTGGCCTCTGCAGGAACCAGGCACACACAAGGTGCACAAACACACATTTAGGCAAAATACCCATACATACAAAATTAAATAATAAAAATTTGAAGAATACATGTGTATTTAACAGTCAGGTATCATAGGATTATTAGCTAAATCAAAACCCAAACTGTCAGGTTAGAATTTCAGCAATTTTATTCTAAAGTCTGCATATTATCTAACTTTTAAGATAATACTATTAAAACTATATAATCAAAACAGATAGTAGATTTTTTTAAATTATTAACTTTAAAGATAATTTTCTCACAATGAAACTTCACATGAGATGTTTTAAGAAATTAGAACTTAGTAATTATATGTTAAGAAAAGGGATACTTAACAAGCAAAATTCCATTCAGACTTTACCTGTAACTTTTTTCTCATCATCATCATAATTACTCGATGTTAAAAGTTGTCCAAATATTAAAGCAGGAACATACACTTTCTCTACTTTGTGCTCTACTACTGGAATGCCTTTCCCATTATTCCAAATGCTTATAATATTAGATTCACTGCAAACACATAAGCAAAATTAAAAACTTAAAATTAAATATGTTAATTTATAAAACAAAGTACTGTAAATTACACTCGAATGTCACAAGAAGATATAAGTCAGTGTCAACCGGAAAATAATGGCACAGCTTGATGAAAACATGTACTTCAGTGTTCGAGACATAACTTATATGAGGGTCAGTAAGATCTGCAAGATATGACCACAACATTTCTTAGAATAAACCTTTCTCCATCTCCAAGATAAGAGTCAGGAGACACAGTTTGAAAAGAAGCCATTAGGAATGATTCTCTCTGCTGTGTTTTGGCAGAGCAAACATAGCCAGTGACTACTGCCATTTTAATTTCTCAACTATCTGTTAGAGCTATACAATATACACAAAAAAAGGCACAAGCAGCCTAAAATGTATCCCATTCTCAACATATATTTTGTATGTCGCAAATCACTGTCATAAATTAACTTTAAAGGTTTATAAATAGACAAATATTTCCTCTTCTAAATCTTTGAAATTTTCTATCATAAAACCATTAGTTTCTACTATTAATAGTACTGGACGGAGGCCACTAATTAGCAACAGACCCTTGATGTAGGCATCGCTTAAATAAAAAAATTTCACCTGCTATCTTGCTTTGAGAAGTGAGATAAACATTCATTTGTATATGAGTAAGATTTTCAGAGCACAGATTCAAACTGAATATTAAAAATTGCCTTAAAAAGCTAACTAGCCAAACATGTGGTAGGCACTCTAAAATACCCAGCAGTATTCAATTTATTAATTAGGTCATTAAAATGGGAAGTGCCAAATTCTAGACATGAAAAATAAATTTATCTCAGAAAAAGCCCAGAACAGCACTAACATCCTGAACACTTTACACACAATAAGAAAAGATGGATAAGTTCTCTTAATACCTAAAATGGAACCAACAGTATCGAAGGAAAATGGTCAAGCAAGTATTTTCTGAGCTAATGGATACAACAGACAGAAGAGAAAGAAAATAACCAGGTTCAAAGCAGCAGGAAGACAACAAAGCAGTAGAACCACATATACACATTTGATCATAAATTGGGGATTACCTGAATGAAACAACTTAGCATAAAAGAAATTAAACTTGAAATATACTTACGGATCAATAGAAACCTTAATACAGGTCATGTTCTTGTCCCTCTGCTTGTTGTCAGCAGCATTGACTACAAGATTAAAATATCACAATGAGTGATAAAGCACACACACACACACACAGACACACAAGGCAGGGGGTTTTATTGACCTACAGATATAAAAAAGAAAAAAATCTAAATCTACTTAAAAGTAAAACATATGGTTTACTTTCTATCTTAGTGACAAAGAGTTACCTTGTCTTAGTTTCTAATCTAATGATTAATCTAAATCTAAAATCTAATGGTTTTATATGCAGATTAAACTAGTTTTTTTAAACTGAAGCCTTTAATGCTCTTATGATTCAAAATTATAAATCTTAAACTTATTATAAAAATACTTTTCTTTGTATAATTAGTATCTCAAAAACTTACAAATGAAGACTCAGTTTTCAGATTAAAAGACCATGTTCTAAGCCTAAAATAGTAAAATATCCAGCGCAAAGGCAAAGGATAACCGGGTTTACTCCATCACTTTTCTGAAGCACTTACTTTCAGTCTAAGAAACCTCAAACTGTATTAGTGAGGTGAGCAGAGATTTACTTGAAAGTCCAAGGCTAAAAGCATTTATAAAGAGTAAGCATTGCCTGAGTCAGTTGGCATAGCCACTTGACTGTAATTGTACCAATCAGAGGACTGGGAAGGAAGCAGAGGCTACTAAACTAAACTGCCCAACAGAAACACCGATCAGTGGGTGAGAAGACTACCTGTACACGTCCACCCTCCAGCTCACACACCCAACAGAAACACCAGATCAGTGGGTGAGAAGACTACCTGTATACGTCCACCCTCCAGCTCACACACCCTGCCATGATAAGGCCTTGCACTCTCCCTATGCAACACGCTTCCAAAACAACCATGATGCTAATAAAACCCAGATGAGGGCACACATGACAGTACAAGCTCTGTATGAAATTATGAATGCAACACACTGACTTCACACATGAAAAATCATCAGGAAAACACTAGGAAGCAAAGAAATACAAAACTATGACAGCTGCATATCATTTTTCTGAAGAACATATTTAACATACATATTTGTTAATTATTAATATTATTTATATTAATATTAATTTTTATATATCATAAATTACTGGTATTTTATATGTTTGCGTATATTAAGATAAAAACCAGCAAAATACTTTATAAAATTATACTGCAAGACTTCCTTGATATGTACATGGCCAATACACTGACAGAAATACATGCATTACATCCTAGATAAGTACTCACCCAAAATTTCATCAAAGATCTTGTATAAGCCTGGAACAAAGGTAACCTCTCTGCAGTTCATCCCTACATCTTCATCATACACCCACATTAACTGTGTTAAGAGAATGATTCAAAAACAGTTTTACAACATAAATTCCTAACTCCAATTTTACATAGCAAAAATTCTCATTGTCAACAAGTTATGGTGGTACACATCTATAATCTCAACTGTCAGAGAAAGCTGAGGAAAGAGAACCAACACAACTTGAGGTGAATCTGGGCTCTATGTAAATCAATGCTATTCAGAACTACAAAGTAAAACCCAGTCTCAAAAAAGCAAACAAAACAAAACAAAATCAAATAAAAACAACCAAAAAAAATCTATATTGTCAGTTACTCTATTTAAAACAGGCATTCAAAGTAAAGCTGAAGTCAAGTTCAGTAGCCTCACAATGAACTTAAGTAAGTAACATTGAAGCGTTGTTCAAGTTGCTTTGCTTGTATTTTATCCACACGTAAGATCAGCTTTAACATAAGGCAGTAACTCAGTAATAGTTTGTGCTGAGTCATGTATAAGGCCCTGGGCTCAATCTCCAGTGTCCAACAAAACCTTTTTGACTTCAGTTTCTTTACCAATCTCATAAAGCAGAGGTTAGGAGTCCTAGATGGGAACCCCAAATCAAATTCCTAAGGTCTAGAAATTTCTGTTTTCTATCAAGAACTATGAATCACTAGAAACAATACCTATATAATGTTTAAAATTATGAAAAACATCTATTTACTTTCTACTTCCACTTCATAATTTATGTTTATTCTATAGAAAAATAGCAGAGTAAAACAATAAAAGTCTGACTTTGGACTTCCCAAAATTGTCAAATCAAGCAGGATGATATGTGTAATCCAAAGCCACAGTAAATATAAATAAATCAGTTCTAGAAGGTACCACTATTAAAGTAAACCACAGCACACACTATGTTGAACTTTTAACAAATTCTTATGGTACCATTTTATTCTACACTTCTATATTCTGATGTCCTTAGCTCCATAAAGTAATGAACAGATTTCCATTTCTTCTGGGTCTCTCTCAGGGTTCATTTTGTTTTGTTTTGTTTTTCTTTTGGTATGAGTTTCAGGCCCAGAGCCTTGAGCATTGTGAGCTAGATCCTTAGCTCCTCTGTCCTTCTTAATCATTATCATAAACAGACATGAAGTCACAGACTTATGAGCTACATAACCATAACTTTGTTAAAATATCTAAAAAGAAGATATGCATATCCCTTAATCTCAATCAATTTTAACAAGTAATTGCCTGTGTCGATGGTTCCACTGATCCAATGTATGTATCAGGACGAAGGAGAATATGCTCCAGTTGGGTCTTCTTCTGGTACACTCTCTCAACAGACAACTTCTTAGAAGAATCATTTTTGTTTGCTGTTTCCAAGTCTTCCTTTTTTGCAGCATTGTTCTGATAAAAAAAGAGTCTGAATTAACCAAAAATAAATAAATATCCTAAACTGAGGGCAAACAAAACTGTGTCTGGACACCTGACATGGGATCCATCTTTTAGTCTCACTAATGCCCAAGTCCTAAAGACCACTGTTACCTACTATTAGCACTTAGCCTCATAATAATCAGAATTAGTGGAGCAGGCCCCACCTCTCTAAGATATCAAGGTAATGTTTTGTGTTTCTCAAGATTTCCCAAAGGATTCACGTTGCAGTTAGGTTACAGAATCAGAATAAAAACTGAATGGCTCTGAGGGTCACACAAAACAGTCCATGTAGTTATTAAATACAATATGGCCAAGTTTATTATGGTTATAAAGTCCTCAAGTTGCTCATCTTAGTATATCATGCCAGTGTCCATTCAGGATGACCCAATACTACAGCATCTAGAGATTCATTCTGCTGCCGTTCCAAGGATATAGAGCTAAGTAATGGTAATGGTAACCATTCCTACAACAGCTGAGAACCAAGTCACACTTCTAAATCTAAAGACTCCCCCTCTTCCTCACATCAACACAGCATTTCCTTCTAGTTCTCCAATGCTGACTAATGTGTCATCTTATAAATAAAGGAAATTAGGATGGTTTATTTCAGTTTTTTATCATAAATATAATATCATGTTTTAAATTACATCTTTAAAATGTCATTATATATGTCACAGAATCAAAATGTATGTCTTTTGGGTAATCTAAACAAAATACCAAAATAAGACTTGTAACAGAAAAATCTTAGGGAATTCAAATATTAACTGTAATTTCTCAAGGTCATGAATCATATATATATACACACACATATACATATATATATGGTATTTAATGTTTCAAATACTAATTTTACTGATTTTTGCTATAGTCATATTTTCTTTCATTTATACACTTATCCATTAATAGTGCTAATTTGCTTTAAAATAGCTTTATACAAAAGAAAATAATTATTCCATAAGGTTTTCATATTCTATTTCTGTCAAGAGTTTGATGATAAACTAAATGGCCAGAAAGATGAACTATATCTTTAAAGTATTAGTTCCCAAATTTCTAATAATATTCTCTGCTAATATGATGTTAATAGAAATAAACTATTTTTAAAATGGGCACAGTGATGGGATTGTCAATTTGGTGGGATGTAGAATAACCTAGAAGACAAAACTTGTGGATTTATCTGTGAAAATGTTTCAAGAATAGTTTAGCAAAAATGGAAAAAAGCTACCCTGAGCTACCCTGGCTGTGAGCAGCTTATGTAAGTAAATAGACTGAACAGAGAAGACACACGGAGAGCACCAGCAATCCTCTCTATGCTTTGGAATGCACTGTAATATGATCAGCTCACAGTATGCCCGGTCCCACAGTAAAGCCACTCCCATGCCTTATGTTCCCTTCTGAACTGCCCAGACTTACCCCATTTTGTCCTAGCTTTAACTAACTTCTCCCAACTACGAACATTCTCACGCAGCTGCAGCTACCATTTTGGGAAGTCCATTGTTTTACAACATAAAAAAAAAGTTGTTTTAATCAACTGAACCCGACCCTCCAACTCTAATCTCTGTCCTCTTCTAGTTTTTTTCTTACGTATTTTATCACAGCAAAGAGAGAAGTAATAACCTGTACAGGTTCTCAGAATTGTTAACACAAAGATCATAATCACTAAAATTATTCTCTAACTACTTTAAAATGTGAGACCTAACAATTCAAAGGAAGGTAGTTTTCTATCAATAACTTAGAAAGGCGTCTCAAAGTATGTGATTATTGGCATAAAGGTTGCAACCCTATAACAAGCACATAGGAAAAAAACTTTCCCATCAAGTTTATAACTCTAAAACAAACCTCAAAATAAAAATATTTTCAAGATTAACTCAACCTGAAGTTAGTGTCTACCTAATTTATATTTCAAAATTTGCCTTAGGAGTTTTTGTTAAACTGAACTGGCACCTGGAGATGAACAGCAGGGATAAAGCCCTGCCTCAAACCATTTTCAACAATTTAACCACATTCCTACACCTTCTTAAAAAATGGTTACCACCTTCCCCTCCCCTTCTACCTACTCCCAAATGGAAAAAGACCTGTCATCCTTGCTAAGATGGGATCTGAAAAATCAGAACACATAGTGTAATGTCAACAAGACTGAAGATTAAGAAACTCCGAACCCCCTTCCCCACCGAAACACAGACTAAACTGTAATATATGAACCATTCATCCTTGTAAGCAATCCAGAAACTGCTTAAGAGGTCCTGTCTCTTGGGTGAAAAACACAAGACCTCATCCAAGCCTTCTCAGCAAGGCAGAACCGGGAGGAAATACATCTTCTTTCCCTAAGTGGACCTCCAAAGGAAAAGGAAAAGTGCTACCACTGGAACTGTTTGCTGTCTTTCCTGAATCTAAGCAAGCACTGGCAACAGTAGCTAAACAGAGAACAAAGGAAATCAAAATGATTTGGTCCAGCACCCGGAGTCTGAAGTTCTAGGGATAGACATTAGGTGGAGCTCTAGTACCATGGCTTATTACAGAGTGTGTGAGAGGACACAGTAGGGCAGAGAAGTTGCCACAGACTGTTCCCTAAATACAGAAATAGACAAAGCTCTTCAGTGAACAAGCTCAGAGATGTTACAGCCTGAGAAATGGTTTGCAAAGTCTCCTGACTCTCTAAATGGAGTAACTAGTTGGAGAAACTACCCAGACTAGAATCAGACTGTTAAGAAGAGCTAACCCTGAGAGAAAGCAACACAAAGAAAAGGAGAAGCACAAAAATATTCCAAGGGATAAATTTAAATCACCAAGGACTGCTCCTAAGGAAATGGATGCTCCCATCTGTAATCCTAGCACTTGAGAAGTTAAGGCAGGAGCACTGCTATAAATAAAGCTCAGATTAGGCTAGAGATCCTGTCTTGACGGGAGGGGAGGAGGGTGGAAGGAAAAGAGCAGAGGGAACAGGAGAAGACAGAGAAAGAGAGAAGGAAACAATCATGATAAAGAAAAGGTAAAAGAAAGGGAGAGATGGAAATAAGAGGAAGCTCAGGGAACTGTACAGATGCACAACTAAACCCGAAAATCAGTAAAACAATAAACAAAATAAGATAAACAGATAACAAATGAAAAGACTCAAACATTATTGCTAAAACTAAAGAATAACTTAAAATATACAAAGACTTGACTTGGCCAGCCACAAGAAAAAATAGAAACTATGAAGAAAAAAATTCCAGAGACAAAGGAACCAACAAAGAAAGAATTAAGAAAAATTAAAAGAACTTAACTCACTTGTGGGCTACCATCAGTCAAACAGAATATGTTACAAAATGTCAAAAAGGAGAAGAAAAAAGTGAAGAACTTTACAAATATGAGGAGAGAAATGAACAAATTTAAGAATCTCACAGTCAAGTAAGCACAAACCTAAGGAACCTCTTCTAAGAAATATAATCAAACTGTCAACGTCATGGATAAACCATAGGCCCATCCAGGAGGCAATGAGTTCAATCCCCATCATATACTAGAGAGTTTTATTACTTTCTCAACGGTTACTCAACAGATTCAGACTAACACAGAAATAGGATGATACATTAAAACCTAGTAACCAACATATCTGGCAAAAGTGCCCTACAGCATTTTAAAGGTTAAAAATAACTTTTTAATCTTGAAGTTGTTAAGAAAAAAGTAAGCAAAAGTCAAGCAGAGTTACTGATGACAACCCATCGAGCTGAAGCAAAAGCTACATGCAAAGATAAGCCTTCCTGGGAAAGCCAAACATAGAACTTCCAAAATTAATGTAGGAACATGCATTAAAGTATGGTATAAATGTTTTAAAGTAAGACTATAAAGGCTGTTATAAACTTATATGAAATCATACGCAACGCTAAAAAGAAAACGTAATCTGTGCTATGGTTTCTTGCCACGTTTTAATTCTAAGTACCTTACATATCATCTTATTTTTGCTCTAGTCTGTCTTTTGAGTAATTGCTGGTAACCTAATAAAACTCTCTAGCTTAATAAGCTGTGGGAGGCCGAAGTATGTATGCAGCTTTTTTATAAGCAATTGGTCAAGTCAAAATTAATTTAAAATTGAATGTTATCTCATTAAACTGATCTATGTAATTACTGTGATAACCATATAGAAAATATTGGCAGAATAGAAGTTGAGAAGGGAATGAAAGCATAACTCCACAAAAGACAGCAAAGAAAAAAAAAATAAAAGAGCTACAAGTTATGAAGAAAAACTAAAACAAAAGTAAATCCTTTCATATCAATGACTGCCTTAAATATTGATGGGCTTAACATGTGTTAAAACATATATTAGTTAGTTTGATTTTTTTAATCCAACTACATGGTACCCACAGACACACACTTTAGGTTTAAAACATATGTGCTTCAGGAGAGATGGTGGGGAAGCATACTTCATGCAAGCAGGATTCAAAGAAAGTAGGGTACCATAGTTACATTATACAAATAATAGACTAAGTTTAAACAAAAACTGTGACAAAAGACAAAGACAATTTACCAAGATGATAGATATATACTTAACACTGGAGTACAAAATAAATAAAGCAAACATCAACAGAGCTAAGGAGAGAGAGATAGCAATACAGAGATAATAAGAAACTCCTACACCCCATGTTCATCCATGGACAGACAACCAGACCAAGAGTCAATGTGGGGAAAAAAAAAAGGACTTGAGGCATAAGACAAACCTAACAGTCATTTACCGAAGACCCCACTCAAGAACAGCTGAATAGACATCCTTCCCAAGTACACATGAAGCATTCTCTGACACAAACCAGATGTTAGTCCATAAAATAAGTCTCAACAAACTGAAGAAGCTTGAAGACATGCATCTTCTCTATCTATAAGAGAACGAAACTAGAAATACAAGGGAAACAGAAAATCCACAAATAGTGGAAATTAAACGATATACTTATAAACTATTTAAGAATCAAACAAAACAATCAGCCGGGCAGTGGTGGCACACACCTTTAATCCCAGCACTTGGGAGGCAGAGGCAGGCGGATTTCTGAGTTCGAGGCCAGCCTGGTCTACAGAGTGAGTCCCAGGACAGCCAGGGCGATACGGAGAAACCCTGTCTCAAAAAACAAAAACAAAAATCATAAAATAACTTTGAAAATATGTGGGAATAAAAAAAAAAAAAAAAAAAAAAAAGCATCAAAATTTATAGGATCAAGACAAAGTGGTACCACATTTAAAATTTTAATATGAAGATATTGAACCAATAGCATACATTAAGAAACTATGCATGGAACTAAATTTAAAATTAACAGACAGGAATAAATAAGATTTAAGTCCCTCAGCCTTACTCTCACCTTCCTTTGGCATGAGAATGAAGTGGAAAAAGAGAATGCTTACTAAAAAATGTCATCAAATAAATATACACTATATACAATGAATACACTGCCTAAAGCTCCAGAGAAGAAAGATCAGCCAAAGGCCAAGTAACTAGTCATTACAGTGTACCCATGATGGCTACAGGAGTAAATATGAGAAATGCCAGTGGCTGAAGTGCTCAAACAAGTAGCTAGACTGTATGCTACTAATGACACTTTATCTAGGACTTCACTACCATCTAATCACCAAGACCACTTCTGAGAGACCTGCCTCATTTGTAACCAAAAATGAGGTCCCTGTTTGTTCTGCCTGGACCTGAGGCAATCTAAACTAGGTTTGTTCTCAGTTGTAGCCAAGTGTAACATATGCACAATAAATTATGTCATTTTGACATCTCAAGTTGGTTTTTTTAAAAAGTTCTTAAAGTTAATGAAAGCAAGAGTTGTGGTTTTTGTTTTTTAAGATCAACAAACCACACAAATGCTTTTTATGGTTTAAATGTGCAATATCTCCACAAGCTCTTATTTCAAGTGACTGTTCGGAAGCTACTGGTATTATTTTGGGAGGATGTAGGACCTGAAGGAGGTGGGTACTTGCTTGCATAAATAGGTCAGTAGAAGCAGGCCACTGAAGGTCACACTTACCATTGGTATTAACCTCAGCCCTGATAGGAGAAGGACTCTGAAGGTCACACTTACCATTGGTATTAACCTCAGCCCTGATAGGAGAAGGACTCTGAAGGTCACACTTACCATTGGTATTAACCTCAGCCCTGATAGGAGAATGACTCTGCCACACACTCTGAAGCCTCCCTGCTACAAGAGACCAAAATTTCTTAAAACCACAAACCAAAATAAATCTCCTCCTTGAAGCCGTTTCTGTCAGGTATTTTGGTCACAGCAATGCAAAAGTAACTCACTCCGAAACTGGTACCAAAGTAGCAGAGTCACTGCTATGTCTAAACCTGAACTTGGTTTAGTCTTTTGAACTAATTTATGGGAGCAAATTGCAAGAGGCTTGCTGTGTGAACTAGAGAAATCCCAAAATGCTATAAGCAGAGTTTAATGGATACTTCCAGTAGAAGTTCAAAATGATAACAGAAAAGTAGACAGTGAAGCCTGAAAACCAAGGTTCCAGGTGCAAACAAGGACTCTATTTGAAATTCTAACCATTCCTGTTACAACTGGCAAAGAATTTCTACATATTTTGCAATGTCCTCGTGTTGTGGATTTCTGTTTGTATGTTCTGCTCCCTCAAGAGTGCCCCTATTCAGGTGCAGTCAGGTGAAATCTTAGTCAAATAAAGCCTGTGATTGGGCAGTGGAAGGGAAGGCAGAGCTGAAAGTTTTAGAGAGGGACAGAGAGACAGAGAGGAGAGAGATGGAGACGGGATGGAACCTATAGGAGAAGACGAACCAGATCCACATGTGGCCTAAAGAGTCACAGGTAGCTATGGATATCATAGAAGGACAATAGAGTAATATAGGGTACATCTGTTTGCCCCATCTAGGTATATAGCTCATATTTATATCAATTGAGTTTTGAGTTGTGTGGGCATTTTAGGGGTTGAAAACTTACTGTTATAAATTACAAACCTCTGGAATTTTCATTTACTGGTTTACTGGGGGTGGGGGGGAGTGGATTTGTGACAGCTAGCCACAGAGGGTGGATGGCTTGGGCAGTTGGGCGGTAGGCTAACCTTGGGAACCTGGGAAGACCATGGCTAGCAACTCCCAGTGGGGGAGGGGTGACCAGTTGCCAGAACATAGCTGGCATTAGCGTGGATTGATATATATAGTATGTGTGTGTGTGTGTGTGTGTGTGTGTGTATTTACACACTACATCCTGGAAATCTGAAGGAGGCTGAATTTAATGGACTAATAATTTAGCAAAGTAATTTCCAAAACGGCAGAAATACTTGGGATATAGCATGGTTGTTGCTAGCAAATTAATATTAGCCAGCCTTGCAGAGCAGGAAGAAAAAATATGTGATTTGGCTAGAAAAGGAGCATTGGCAAGACCAAGAGCTCATAGCAGTTAAGAAGAGAGATTAGAACTGTTCAAATGAAGCAATGTACACTCTAGGACAATAACAACTGTTGGCAAAACTCCACCCACCACAGGCTCCAGAGGGCTGTGCTTATTTGAGGGCCCTCTAGGAAGTGTTTCCCAGGCTCAGCTGTCTAGGAACTCAAGATTACTACAGTTGTGGTGCAAAATGGCTAGGCCACATCTAAAACTGTGATTCTGTTTTTACAAATATTCAGAATGTAGGGATTATAAAATCATAGAATATCCCATCAAGAATTTGAGAAACGCTTATGAAACCAGCAAAGTTTGACAGAAGGTAACCTATAAGAGAACCTTCAAACTATGAGAATAATGCTTCACTTGAAGTGGAGACCCCAAGAAAACTAGGTACTAAGTAGACCCAGACCAAGAGGGTACATGTGGGTTTCAAATGGCTAGTACATAAGGGTGAGTCTATTTGAGTTGGTTGACGCTCACATCATGCAGATACATGTCTTTGATGCTGCATGTGGGGCTACAGGACTCAGTGTTTGTCCTGCTGAACAGTGTTCTGTGTTTGGCTTGGTCTTCCCTTGGTACTCTTTTGTTCTTCAGTTTTGGAACAGTAATATCAACTACACACTATAGTATATTGATGCTTACACCATTTTTATCTTATAAAGAGTAAAAAAGGGATTGGTTTGTGTCTAAGTAGAGATACCTACACTTTTGAGCAATTTCAAGTTAGATTGAGTACACCTTTCACTGTTAGATGGCCGTAAGTCTAAGAACAGGATGTTGCCATGATTTAAATCTGAAATGTCCCGCACAGGCTCAAGTTTGAATGTTTGGTGGTGTTACTTTGGAAGACAGTGGAATTTTTATTCGATGAGGTCTAGCTAGAGAAAATTTGTCACTAAAGTCTTTGAAAGCTACCTGGACTCAACTCCTACCACACTCTGCTTCTTGATCTACCGTGATATGAACAGTCGCCACTACATGCTTCTGTCACTACACCAAAATAAGTCTGTTCTCTCTATTTCCACCAGGCATCTCAGCACAGCAGCATAAAAGAGGCAAATATAGTTTAGCTAGAAAGTTCTTTCAAAAGAAAAAAAGTAATTGGAATTGAAAACAAATGAGAGACATTGTAACTTACATCACAGAAAGCAGGATTTCTAAGAGACAGCTAAAATGATATGCCAATTAAATAACCTAGAAGAAATTGATGAATTTCAAGATAAATAAATTTACCCTTGCTTAATTATACAGAATGAAAGAAATCTAGACATGTCTACAAGAATGGAGAGATAACTAAGCAGTAAGAATGTGTGCTGTGGAGAACATGGTCCACCAAATCCACTAAGCAGGGAACATGCAGGTTCATAGACTGAAACGGCCAGCACAGGGCCTGCCTGCGTGGGTCGGTACCAGCCCCTCTGTGTGCGGGTTATAGCTGTTAGCTTGGTGCTTTGTGTGACCCCAAACGGCAGGAGCGGGTGTATCTCCGACTCTTTTGTCTGCTCTTGGGACTCTCTTCCTCCTATTGGGTTGCCTTGTCCAGCCTTGATATGAGGGCTTTTGCCTTGTCTTATTGTATCTTGTTTTGTCCTGTGTGACTGTCACTTCTTGAAGGCCTGATCTTTTCTAAAGAGGATAAAGAGGAAATGGAGCTGGAGAGAGAGAGAGAGAGAGAGAGAGAGAGAATATGAATCCGATAGATAAAAGAGAAAAAAAGGAAGAATGTACGCTGCTCTTAAAGGGCCCAAGTTGAGATTCCATGATTCCATGCCAGGTGGGTCACAACCACATGAGCGTCCAGCTCCAACAGATCTCACATCTCCTCTTCTAGCCTCTACAGCAGCAGTTTTCAATCTTTGGCCCACAACCTCGGTGGGGATCCAATGACCCTTTCACAGGGGCCCCATATCTGATATGCTGCATATCAGATATTTACATTAAGACTCAAAATAGCAGCAAAATTTGAGTTACAAAGTAGCAACAAAAATAATTTTATGGTTGGGGTCACCATAACATGACGAACTGTATTAAAGGGTCTCAGCATTAGGAAGATGGAGAACCAGTGCTCTTTCTCTCTGCAGACAGTCACATACATGTAGTAGATATTCACTTAGAGACATACATGTAAATAAAACAAAAATAATAAATCTTAAGAAAAAATTTCCATCACTATAGATTATATATAAACTTAAGAGAACTGAGTATTTTTTATATTGTTTAATGGCTTATCAAACTACAGTATTAAACTGAGCATGGTAGTATGTACTTGAATTCCCAGCACGAGGGAAACAGAAGCAGGAGAACTGCCACAAAGTTGAAGCCAGCTGGGATACAAAGCAAGTTCCAACTGATGGCTCAATAGTTAAGAAAACTTGCTCTTCTTAAAGAGGACCCAGGTTCAGTTCCCGGCACCCGTAGCACACCACTTGTAAATCTAGTCCTAGAAGGTCTGAAACCTTCTTAGTCTCCCAGAAACTACACTCACGTTTGTATATAAAGGCACAGACACATTCACGTAAAATACAAATAATTACAATGTCTATTGAGCAAAGTTACAAAAAAGAGAGTACATATTTTCAGAAAAATATATAAATATATACATGCACAGCGGAGAATATGAATGCATATATATCTAACAGAATACCAATAAAACTTTCTATAGAAAATATAAATGTGGGTCATTTTATTTTTACTTTTGATACATTTTCTAATTTTCTATAATGAGTTCACAAAGGGGTGATTAAAGTTTATTAATTCATGCATGTGAAGATATAATTAAAGTAGAATAAAACTGAATGTTTTATTAAAGGCACTGTTTATACTTAGCTATTACTTCTGCAGCTCAAACTTTCTCATTACTGTCTGGATAAAAGTAAAACCAAAATACACAAATAACACTGGCAGCCTGAGCAAAGTAGAAAGTGG